>OY735274.1:4555264-4615030 GCA_963457715.1 Argyresthia albistria | reverse complement strand
TAACTGAAAACTTGGTGTTGCTGGCTATTTCTTAACTTTGCCATTTCTGAACATCATAACTAGACTACAGTAGTTGTAATCAGCCAACTATAAAGGCGACGTAATAATAAGATACCAAGTTCTAACTACTGTAGTATATTTGTTATGTGGTACAGTTGTGATGAAGCAGCAAGATTCAATGTTTGTGAGAAATTATGATAAAAATAGCGCATCAACGTCAAAAGATCATGGAAAGGTAACTTGACTGTACTAAAAAAGACTATTTGTTGATAAACACGACTGTCCTTTATTCTAATGAATGAAAATATAATCAACGTTGAATTGTAAATGGAAATAAATAAGGTATAGCAAATAACTGATAATAGGCACTATTCAGAAACTCCTTTAAAAATGCCATACTTCATGAGTTCCGGCTGCAGTTGAAAATGGAAAAAGACACTTACTTCAATTTTTCAGAATTAAAACGAATTAAAATTTGTTTATTTGCCATTCTCATATTAATTTAATGGCCCATTAAGGATGACTTAATATACGATTAACTTCCGTAATGAATCATTAAATGACCAGGGGCCTAATGCTGCTCTGAGAATTTCATTACTATTTCATTACTATTCCATTGCAAACACCCAAAATGGCGTCATTTGGTATTCTCCTAAATTATTATCCTCCTTGATTGGGTGTTTGCAATGGAATAGTAATGAAATATAAGTGAAATTCTCAGAGCAGCATTAGGGCCCAGACTTCCTATGGGTGGAGTATTGGATGAGTCTTTAAATGATATTGTTCTTAAATTGTTGATGTAAATAAAGGTTGGTGCGTAAGGTTGGACGTGGTTGCTTCGGGAGGTAGTCTACACGTGTTTGCTCACTATGTTACAAGGGATTCACTTATAAGTCCTTTATATCTATACCCCTAGTGTGCTTCGTTCTTTAAAGGACAAACCTTCTCGTATATAACTATTTAAACCTTTTCACATTGAATCCAGAATTAGCTTGCGATTACTAGACTAACTACCATTTATATATAAACAAGCATGTAACCCCACCTGTAGCACACAAAGAGTAATCAAATAATATATAAACAATTATGTATTCATATAAGTTGAAGTTGGTTGTACATAATCATGTTGCATACGCCAGGGGTTTCATATTTTAGCTAAGCACTGTGCTACATATCTACATGTATTTGAAGGTTTTTCTATCATTGAATAATGTTCTAGCGTTATTTCTAACACACCGTTCAAAGTTGTTCACTTGTTTATACGTTGTTATATGAATCTGTATCCATATCTTTTAATACAACATGTAACTATCTACGTGTATGGTTATTTATACGGAATAATATAAAATATGTATATTAATCGTGCATTCAGTGTACGTAATTTAAAAATAAAGAGTTGTATATTATATTTAATGATGAATTATGGCAAACACTATAATGGATAAATCTTTAACAATGTACCAATGAAATACGCTAAAAAATAAATAAAACAAATGCCGCTTCTTTATTGGTTGTATTTTTCAATTATTTCAAGTCTCAAGATTTTTTCTCTACTAGAATCTGGATGAAGAAGATACATCTTGAGCCGGAAACGACATGATCAGTCAGTGTTCAATTGATCATAATGATTACTTTTACGGTACAGATACGGAAGTAATTGTGTTAAAAACTTCTAATTATTTCAAATTATTTCAAGTCTCAAGATTTTTTCTCTACTAGAATCTGGATGAAGAAGATACATCTTGAGCCGGAAACGACATGATCAGTCAGTGATCTATTGATCATAATGATTACTTTTACGGTACAGATACGGAAGTAATTGTGTTAAAAACTGGTTAGAAGGTCGTGAAGGTCGTGAAGGTCCAAATCTATGACTTTTACTACGAGTCTTTAACGACCTAAGAGTTATGAAAGTTATTGCTTATGGCTAGTTAAACATACTTAGGTATCAAAATAAATTATGTGTAACTTATTTATAATCACAGATTTTCAGGTTTCTGTACTGCGTAATACTGACGTGGTTATTTTCAGAGTATGCCTCGGTAGCGTACTCAAAATTATGTATACACAAGATAATTATTTATGAAGAGTAGTTCGGCACGTCGAACCATTGATACAATTTAGCACCATCGGTATTGTAAATATACTTGACACACTTGGTTTTCAGCAATCTGAAAATAAACACATACTGACATGACAGGTAAAACGCAAGTTGGCACTGAACTCGGATTAATTAACTTTAACATTACGAATTAGTGCTCTAAATCGGTCTTTATCTCTTAGCTTATCTTGCTTAGCCACTGATTGATCAGTGGCTAGCGTCCAGTTTCGAGTTTGGCCAAAAATGCGTTTGTACCTCGCTCTTAATCGATTTTGACGAAAATTGTGGACACAAGTTCCTTGATTAATTTAAAAAATCGATTGAGATATTTGATTGGGGTTAAAATAAGGGGGAAAACGGGAAAAGTTTGCTGTATGGTTTATTTATCGACGGATTTCAATTGAAAGGCACTCTAAGAACTTCATTCTACACAAGATGTTGCGAATAAATCTAAAAGGGGGAGTGGAGGCGGTTTTCAAGGGAAGGGGAAGATTGCTGTAGTGATATATATGTATATGGACGGAAAGTGTCGAGTCGGCGACGTTTGGGACCACAGTTCGGTTATTGAATTGTTAGAAGGGTACACCGATGTCTACTATTCTCACAGAACTACTAGTGATGTTTCCTTTTCAACCGACTTCAAAAAAAGGAGGAGGTTCTCAATTTGACCCGTATGTTTTTTTTTTCTATGTTTGTTACGCGATATCTCCGCCAATTATGAACCGATTTGAACAAATCTTTTTTCGGCGTATAGGTAATACCTCAAGGGTGGTCCCATAGACACCAGGTCAGGATCTGATGATGGGATCCTGGAGAAATCGAGAGAACTCTTCAAATATTATAGGCAGACCTATAGTGATTTTTGTGTTTTTCATAATAACTCGTGCAAATGCACATAGCATAATATTGTGATGCGGAACTGCTGATGAAGACCACATATGGCCACCAGATCTGCTCAATACTAGGTACAAATACAATGCGTGACTGACGGGCAGCCAACGCATAGCCTAAACCGGTGGACCTAGAGCCATGAAACTTTGTACAGGGGTTCCTTAGTCGCGTGGGGTAGCACTGATATAGGATTTGACAAAATTAATTCCCCAAGGGGGGGGGGGGATAAGGGGTTACAGTTAGTATTAAACTCAATCTAATCAAATAGGGTTTGTGGAAGTCGGTTTTTTCTAAAGTTTACTTTTTGTTTCAATTATATTTATACACCTCATTGACGGCTCTTTCGTTAATTATTCTGTGTTTTTATAAAAATCTGATATACTATACATACATATAGATGTAGGTCTACCTGTTGCTAAAGAATCCTGTCAAGCGTAGGTTCCTGAAAGAGATCTCTTATTTGAGGTATGCTCGCCATGGTAGATGTTTTTTCCTGTATTTTTGTTGTTGTGCAATAAGGTATAGATACTCGTACTTACCCACTCTTCTTAGCGCATCCAGTGACGGGGTAGTCCTCCCTGAAGCACTCCTGTCCGATCAGGTTGAAGTACATCGTTCCTATGTGGTCGGCGGTTTTAGTTCCAGCCGAGCGCAGGCACTTCCGGAAGGTCTCATCGCATTTGCAGCTGAGTCTGTGGAGAGCGGCTCATCATTAGGCGGCCCCTAGACGATCAATGAAATGGCGCAATGGCCTAGGTGTTCCGATTGGACAATAGCTGCATTTATAGTCGTGCCGTGCACGGTAATAACGTAAGACAGTGGAGGACAGAGTTTTGCGCTATAATGGCTCAATCAATTAGCCTATATTTCCCTACTGGTGGGTATTGGCCTCAACTTTACCACGCCACTGGTAAGTACTGTGATCCTGAATCTCCCGCATCCACTAGCCTATATAAGCTACGGCGGGAATGTCGTCTGTAGGTCTGCTCAGTGGACGTCTTGCGTTTTATGCCTTGCCATTCTGGCTAACCATGCTTTATGTCCTTCACGTTTCTAGCGTTATTGATGTTCTTTCTAAAAGAGATTCGATTTGCCGAGACTCTACAGAGTGTGACAGAAAAGTGTAGTCAAATGGTCACCAAGCCGGAACGGTCATCAACGAAACTCGGAAATAATTAAGATCGTTACCGTGAAGACTTTTTTCTTTTTCTTGCTACCAATGTAGTAATAATAATGGAGGTACTTATTATGCATAATATTATACAGTAGGTAGTCGCTTCTACACAGACATATTTGCATATGTATGTATAACAGCCATCATATTTGTGCATTATATGCAGCCGCACGTTTAAGATCACTGTAGTCTTAAGCACGCCTTGATGTACCTATTTCTAATAGCAATTGTTCGATTGGTACGTATTATTGATGTACATAGATACAAGCAAAACTCGCAATCGCATAAACAAGCAAAGTCGCAATAATCCAATATCATCATCATACATTAGTCTTATCTGTGCACCTGCACAATCTTTAGTTTTATTGACGTCAGGAATCCAGGTGCAAGTACGTCTTGAAGAAAGATACCTTATGTATAGCCTTGTTTATTACATAGGCAATCAAGACGAAGGGGTTTCTTTATGTGTCGCTAGATCTATACAACTAACTTGGTAACATAGTTGTCATTGGTCAGGTTGTGCTTGGTCTCCCCCGCGATCATGGTATCGGGGCAGTTGTCGTGCTGCCTACAGCACTTGTCGGCTTCGACAGCCGTCCCCAGGTCATCGTAGTTGTCCGCTATATCGCCCGGGCCGCACCATTTTGTTCCTAAGGATAACACCATTATTTAATAGGACTATGGACTATTAAAAGACATGTTTTCATTAAAACCAGCCATATCACGATCACCACCAGAAATGGCTTGGCCATATCATAAAATGGCTGCCCATCCTGACGATATAGCCACGAAAGATACACCAGCATGTAAACTAACCCTATACAGGGTGGAAATTTTAAACACGACCGGCGGAGGGAAAGTACTCTATCTAACTAAATAATAGGGATAGCAAATTTCACTCGAAGGAAACATTTCTTCATTTTTGAAAAGAAACAAAGCAGCATTCAAAGATTTTTTTAAATACGCTGGCCACAACCAGGAACCAACCGGCTAAAAATCGAAAAAACAACATGACATACTTTTATGGTTTCAATCGACAGGGTCAATCCTATGGATCAAATCTCTCTAACAAACATGGTTAAATAGGCATCACGAAAGATTTTGAAATCCTCTGCCATAATGTGGGTACACATTTACTATTTACGAAAAAAACTTTATTCCGGTAATAAACTAAAGTTTAACGAAGTTTAAAGCCATTTTTCTAATATTTTGTAATAGTGCGCGAAAAAAGCTCTCAGGTGTCATGGCGTCGGCTTTGATGTCACGCATAGCACAGATTAATAAAGGTTAGTATATTGATGTTAGTAGGTCACAATAAATCGCTTATTACATTACGCTGTCGGCAGGGCACGATTTGTATAGACGTCTCACTCTGATGGAACGACTAGAAAGAGACAGTGAGTCAGACAGGGCCCTGCCGACAGCGTAGTCTAATAGGCCCATAAATTATGTTACAAACATCAATATAAAGACCCGGGGATATTATTTTTCTTATCCCCGCCGGGAATCGAACCCTCGCATGGTAGGCAGAGCCACCGCCCCGCTGCGCCACAGAGGTCGTCAATCCACACGTCAAGTGCGACTTGCACTCTCGCACGGAGGCACAGAAGAGATAATAGTACGACGGAGGGTTACGCACGCTTCTTGATGGGGTCATCCTTATTTTTTAATATTTCGTGTAGTTCAACTCTCTTGTCTAGGGTACCTACACATATAATAGGATCCCATTTGAACCCTAATAATGCAGAAGTAGTAATGATCTGTGTAAAGGGCATACGGTACTGAGCTATTGTATGGCTTCGTCGACCATAACGTGCCGAAGATAGAATTCATTGATAACAGTATGTCGTGAGTAGTTAAACATAGCCATAAACATTTACAGGCATATCTTCTGAGCCCACACTAGGAGTTCCGTGCCGTAGGTACCTACAGAAACAGCGACATCACAAACATACAAAAATGAGATAGATAGATAGATAGATAGATAGATAATTCATTTATTCATTTGACATGGTACACACACATAATTAGTATTACTTAGTATACTTAGATATATTTAGCACGATGTACCTAGTTGATTATATTGATTTTATTGTCGAATAGGTACATTGTCTCATATGGAATTTATGATATATCCGAGTTTTGTTACTTTTGGGGTTGGACCAGAAGTAATAAAGGAGTTGTTCCATTGCGACGATGGTCCCGGAATCTACAGGAATACGAATCGGTAGATAAAATTCATAATTTCTTTATTGCACACAGAAAAATTACAATAGGACAAAATACAGGTTTACAAAGGCGAGCTTATCTCTAATAAGAGATCACTTCCAGCAAACTAGTCACGGATGAGACAGATGGATTTCTGTGTAGGGGGTAGACTAATGTGTACAACAAACAATAATAATTACGTAGTAATAGAACGTGAAACTTTTCTGCATCAAAAAGAGAGCTTATTCTATCTAATGAGAACGTACTTATGTGCAGTTACATTACTCAATAATGTTTAATTAGATCTTTACCGAACTCCCGTGACCTTTCATGCGGGCGAACGCTTACTTATATGTATTTTTACGGGAAAAAAATAACTAATAAAAGTCGTTTAGTGTAGTACAAGGCGAAATAACCACAGACCTGGATAAATCAAATTGAACCGCTCCTGCGTCTGGTAAAGCTTCAACTCTTCAGGGTCCATGTCTCCAGATCTTAACATCTCATCTTTACGTAGCAACGACAGGTCTATATCAGTAAACACGTAACCGGAACTAATACTTAGCACACTGGCCACAACGAATACTTTTAAAGCCATTATTAAAGCGTGTTTAATTTTAAACAATTTTATTTCAGGCTTTCTTTTCAGTCACACAGTGGAAAGGCTGCGCGTGATACGAATAGGTTGCTAATTGTTAAATTCAGCGATACAAAAAACGAATTCGAAAGACCTTTCAAATATTTGACTAATGTTTCGTTATCTATACGCTATGTACTTAGCTTCAGATTTCAACTGAATTGTCAAGTGAGCTGCATCTGTTTATAAGGCTTGCTGTTTTTATCATGAAAGAGGAAGTGTGTACAAGCTAAGGTCGCGTTTAACGCCAGTTTTCGACGGAACCCCTGTAGAGGATATAATCTTATCATGTTGCCGGCGCGTCTGGCGCTAATTGCCTGTCGTAAAATTAAACCTAATTTAAATAATTAATTCGCGCCTGAAAAATACAGTCAGCATTAGATATAAGTATTTGTGCATGCAAGCTATTCGAATAGATCTACAGAACTTATAAAACTAGAAACATCTCACAGCGAAAGAACACAGGATATTCACACCTAGTTGTTTATCATAAACATAACGTAGCGTCACGCTATTTCCCATATGGGGTGGCAGAGGTGCAATTGTGGCCAATTTTAGCCATTTGTTCAATTCTCCTATGTTCATATTTAAGATTTATAGATCTATTTGAGTACCTATCTTGATTGTTCGAACACATAGATAGATATATTATGCTGACTGTACCTATATAGAAGATGTTATTTGGTTATTTGAGGTGCCTACAGGGTGTATCCTAGGTTTGCTGGAAGAGATCTCTTATTAGAGATAATCTCGCCTATGTACATTTTCTTTTTTCATTATTAAGTATCTGTATTCTGGTTGTGTGCAATAAAGTATAAAGTAAGTAAGTAAGTAAGTGTAACAGAAAGGGTTATACAAGCCGAAAGAGGGTTGTTAGGGACATAATTCTAAACAACTTTTACTATAGGACCAACTTGATCAGAGCAACTTTATTTTTATTAACTCAGTACATTCGGGCCTAGCGCTCATATGATGAGCATCACAAGAGCATTGAATGAGAATTGTGTACAAGAATTGGGCCCCAAGGGCCCCAACTGATCTGGGGCCCGATGCTGCTCTGAGAAACGCACTTATATTGGATCGCTATCGCATCTAAAACACCCAAAATGGCGTCATTTGGTATGCTCCTAAAGAATCGCAAATAGATCGTAAATAGATTGCAAGCAAATCGTATACGTATGCGATAGCGATCCAATATAAGTGCGTTTCTCAGAGCAGCATCAGGCCCCTGTATGGTGGAGTGAAAAATAACATCGGACTCTTACAAGGAGGGTTCCGCACCAATCGTACCAAAAAAGTAAAAAAATACGTTTCTTGTATTGGGACACCTTTATTTTTTCAATATTTTGTGTATTTCACTATTTGTTGGGGGAGCGGCAACAGATATACACATTCTATGAAAATTTTAACTTTCTAACTATTACGGTTCGTGCTGAAGGGCCCTCTGTCGGTCGGACGGACGGACGGACGGATAGGCGGACAGCGGAGCCTTGGTAATAGGATCCCGTTTGGCACCCTTCGGGTACGGAACCCTAAAAATGATGATTTTTTTTATTGAGGTAGGTTGCCTTGCCTTGCTAAGCCTTGACAATCAGAAACTGTAAGTATTTGTAGGCACCTATGTAATGTCCTGTAGGTAGGTATCTACTAAGGTATAGGTATATGTGGCAGTTTTCGGTTTCTACGATAGATCCCTGTTACGAACCACCCTGTATAGCAAACAAATAATAAAGCATTGCTCGCCTCCCCCTGTTAGGGCTGGTAGCTTATGTTAGTTACTAGCACAGATACTATAATATTTAGTCAGTGAATCTTTCCGGGATTCAGTTAGCTAAATCCCTTTGGCAATGAATTGTAAGGCGGAATGTCTATATTATATTTATGCAGGGATATTTTTGAATCCCTAGCCAAAAGTTAATAGGTAAGTAGATACTATTATTTTAGGGACATTATTCTGAGCAACTTTCACTAAGAAACCAGATCAGAGCAACTAAATTTTTCACTTCCCAGTACATTTTGGCCTGAGTGGGTCAGTTGATTGAACATAATATGTATGGAGAAGTGAAAAATAAAGTTGCTCTGATTAAATCGGTTTCTTGTGAAAGTTGCCCAGAATGATGTCCCTAAAATAATAGTAACTTTTGGCTAGGGGTCCAAAAGTAACGCTGTACTTATAGGTACCTAGGTAGATAGTTAGCTTGTTTTTGTTGGTGTTTTTCCTATTCTGCCCCCTTATCGACACTCTGACCGAAAGGTTCCATCTAAAGAATCCTTGAACAAGCAAAACATAATATGGAATCTTTCTCTACCGTGTCTGAAGCTAAGCCACACTAAGCTCATAAGTAATGTAATACAAAAATTACCTTCTCGATACACAGGACCTCGATCACGAACTTTTTCCAAACAGATAGTAAAACGTTTTCGAGAACGCAGGAAATTATATTTTATGTCATAAAGAATAAGAATCACTGACTTTTGCCTTCTCGATAGTTTTCTATCGAATCTTTGTTCGTGATTGGGGCACAGATCGAGTACCTATGTACTCTTGCGACACTTGTGTAGGCACCTACCCATACGATACCGAACGATCCCTGAAAAATTGACTTTGTTCTCCCCGTCCCAGTACATTGGACTATTAGCGGGAAGTACCCTCTACTCTATAGCTTTCTAGGCCTCAAATTAATGAAACTCTTTACTTACTTCCTCCAAGCGCTAAGAACAAAACCGAGCGAGCACAGGCCTGCCGTGCCGGCACCGGCCTAGTCGGAAAACGAGACACCGGCACCGGCGCCAGGACACCGGCACCGTGGACAGGTTTTTGCCGGACTGAGCAGAAACGGCACAA
The DNA here is from genome assembly GCA_963457715.1 of Argyresthia albistria. Lineage (NCBI taxonomy): Eukaryota > Metazoa > Arthropoda > Insecta > Lepidoptera > Argyresthiidae > Argyresthia > Argyresthia albistria. Next base: position 4,605,174 of record OY735274.1, on the reverse strand, counting down.
CAAAACAGGGAGGAGTGGTCTGGTTTTTATTGATGTGAGGATCGGGGTCTGGCTTTGATTGATGTGACGATCGGAGTCTGGCTTATGGATGTCTTTGCCCAGCAAAGGCCCAGCAATCAGCAATGGATGGATGGACACCATCCAGATCCAGGCTAAATAAAAAAAACTAGGAAAGCATTTACAAGTAGGTATGCGATTAGAAAATAAATAGAAAGGAACAAAACCTTAATATTTTCTGGATCCTTGATTGTTAATTTTTGAATATAATTTAAAACCTTTTAAATATGGAATAACACTTAATTACACGCAACGAATTATTTTTTTATTTTCTATTTAGTAATACCTACCGTGATACCCTATCTATAAGATTCCATAAACGTTCCACATACGTCAAACAATCCAAAAGTTTGTTTACGTTTCCTTTCCTTTCCTTCCATTCCACATCTGTGGATTTTGGGTATTATAAGTGTTTCGTGAAGTAAGAAAGCTTCTAAAGCCACTTATCATATTGAAGCAGTAACAGATCTTCTCCAGGATAATGGAGAATTTCAAAAACATCTGGAAACCCGAACGTAAGTCATTTCCGCTCCCAACCAATGTCTGACGTTCTTGAAATTCCTTTATCTCATGTACTTTCACTGTTGTCTCCAGTGTACCGCATACAAATGGAAGCTCCTAAGCCTCTGCGGATAGTCTGTGAGGATTGTCCTGACAGACCAGAGTTCTATGGAGAGGAATACCATGGTATACTGGGACACAAAGAAGCTACTCTGCTCCTCGAAAATGAGCCGAATGGGGCCTTTCTTATTAGAAAAGGCAACGAGACCAACGATTTCTATACTTTAACATGGAGGTAACAGAAAATGAATGAAAACTATACATATAACTTGTAGTTTTTTTGAGTTAATTGTCACCCCTGAATAATAAGTCATGCAGTAGTAAGATAATGCAATTTATAATGAGCATGAACTTTGATCAAAACTGTGTCCATCTTTCCTGTTATGTTATGTCCATATAAAATTGTAAGGACTTGTCAAAGTTATTCAGAGAATAGGGCTAGCTCACATTCTATCTGTCATATATAATGGTCAGAAAACAACTTGTCCAGAGTTTGACAGAGTGGGGGTTTTGGGCATAAGTGTACATGTCATGTGTCAAATGCTGGCCAAGTTGTTTTCCAACCATTATACCCGTAGACAGAGAAAGGAATAGACGGAGTGCATGCGTACACCTTTGAGATGGAGATAGAGTTGGTTCTCCATAAGCATAAGGTTCAAAATCAGAGATTTTTCTGCCACACATCTGTCAAAACAAGGTCAAAACAAGCATTTGACAATTCTGTGGCTCGATAAAAACGCATACGCGGGTAAGGGACGCTTAGACATTAATGAATTGTATTGTGTCATCTCTTTCTTTCCTTTTTTTTCTGACGATGTGTCATCTCTATACTATACTCCCCCTACGATTATACCTAATAGAGTACCTATTTTGTTAATTGGGATCAAATAAGGTTGGCTATGTACTTGTTGATTGTTGATGGCTGATTTAGTTTGGTCCTACTTGAACACTCCATTCAATTGATATTACCCCCTTAGTGATAAGTTGGCTCAATGTGATTATTAACAAACAGCATTATTGGCTGAAACTCTGAAAATATTCTTTATTTTCAGATTCAATGACAGAATTCATCACTACAAGGTATACTATGATGGCACTCACTACATCAATGTCAAGACAAAGAGATATGAGTGCATCTATGAGCTTGTTGCAGATGGCTTGATCACGCGGCACATGGAGCTCAAAGCAAGGCATATACTAGAGATGATAAACTCTAGAGCCACTTATACAGAGAGTCCTTATGTAACACTGAATAGATGTAAACTAAATACATTATCCAGGAAACAGACGTGAGTATCCCATACCTATGCATCTGTGAGTAAAATTAAATATATATTTTTTTATGCCAACTTATCACTAAGCCTAAATTCAGCACATTGTGTGGTACACTTTATGCAGAATTACCATTGTTACATACCATACAATGAATGAATACAAAATGTTAATTAGATACATTTGTAATTTCTTATTTCCATGCAAGACCTAACATATCAAACAGGAAACCTATTATTAAATAATCATGGATAAATAGGAGAAGTATATTGCATTTTGCAATAGGTTTAAAGACCTTAATAATGCTTAGAATCTTGACAAGTTCTTTATCATGTTGAATGGTGATGATTATACATATATCATGTATATTCCAGACCTTCCCACAAAGGATCATCAGCAGTCAACATCATTGATGACTCCATATCAAATGATGACATTATCATCAACTGCATAAAGGAAGTCAGCAACCTCGATCTGACCCCAAGCCTCGAAGACAACCCTTTGCTGACAAAGTACTCAAAGGCTCACGGGTTTAAGACTCACACATTCAAAGGTCTGAATTGGTGTGAGCTCTGTGCCAACTTCCTGTGGGGATTCACCGCGCAGGGAGTGAAGTGTGAAGGTAATACCAGCAGTGAGCGCCCATGGCTGCCGAATTTATTAATTATAGCAGTTAATGACAATGACATACATAATAATCACGGTTGTATTTCTACCTGTTGTTTCATGGCTGTATGTATATAATAAATGCAAGATAAGTGTAAAATGAGTCATCACCATCAGTGATTTCTCGCTCAGTTGTGGGTCAGAGTGCTGATAAGGGGATGGAACCCGCCACTCACGCCGTCTTGTAATTGATATAAAAAACCAAATTACCAACTCCATAACCCTTTATTGATGACATTCTCATTTTTCCTCCCATCTGATATGGGGTTTTAAAATGTAATAAAATCGCTACAACCCAAACGGCTCGATGGATATTAACAAATGAGGTGTCGTTGGATTCGTAAAGACCATGAGAGTGAAACAGACTATATAATTTTAGTAAAAAGTCAATAGGTTGTATTTTAGATCGCAAAATGTAGTTTACAAAGTTATTGGTGCGGCTACTTTCATACTGCATGTACGTAAACAAGTGCATTCATAAGTTTGTGTGTTAGCAGTTCAGCTTTCCCACCGACATACTCGCGAGGTCTACATCTCACAGAGCCACTAGGTAGTAACAATTACTTTCCAATTGTTCCTTCTCGAGGTTTCCAATCCGTTGTTGCTTTGGTCCATCTGTTATCATGAAGTCTGCTCAGGTGTCCAGCCCAAGCCTTGAGAAGGAACAAGAAACAGGGGGAGACCAAGGCTGAGATGGAGAGATGAGCTGGATGAGTACCAACCACAATGGTGGAGAGGGGCACAGGACAGGAGAAGATGGAGGTTCTTGGGAGAGGCCTTCAAAAATGGGCGACTAAATCAGAGCAATTAAACCAAAATGCAGCAAATTAGTCATTATAAGAGGCTTTATTATTATAACAATTACTTTTCAATTGTTAAAAGGTAAAGTTGGCCATTTCCACTGGCGAGTGGCGAGGGATTACTATTTGTGGCATTTCCCAGATTGCGGGTTCGTGGCTCATTTGAAGTGCTCGGAGCGCGTGCCCAACCACTGTCTGCCGGACCTGAAGAGGCTCCGAGGAGTGTTCGGCATCGACCTGACGACGCTGCTCAACGCCCACTCCAGCACGCTGCCTTTTGTCGTGAGGTAAACACGAGCTCCGTCGTCCCGTCGCCTAACGAGTTTTACGTAGGTTCGAATCCCAGTGTACAGCCAGCGCCAGGACAGGAGTAATGAGCGGTGTCCTTGGCGCGGGGAAGTGAGGTGCGACGGGGGCGGTAGTCAGCTCAGCGCCGGCACCTGACCTGATTCGTTGATCAATCAGTAGGGACACGGTATCGAAACAAAAGTATCGATACTGTACTCATATGATGTATCGAAAAAAAAGTATCGATACGGTATCGGTATCTGTATCAAAAGTATCGATACTTCTAGGTATCGAGTACTTTTACGTAGAAATAAATAAACAGCTGAATGGTCTGGAAAATGACAAACTTTTACGTAAATCTTCATACTTTATATATTTTGAAATAAAACAAGACAAGAAATAAATCAATCATGCAATTAAATTTCTTTTTTAAATAACATTTACAATATATATACCGTGAATTTTAAGACACTCTGAAGCCGAAACCTGGTTGGTGTAGACCATCGAAACTTTTGAGTGGTCCCACAATTTTCCAAATCGGGTTAAAAAAAACTCGAAAATTGAGTCAACTTTTAGGTAAAAGTTTATTCAATTTTCTAGTTTTCTAAGAAAGAACTCGAGTTTTCGAGTTTTTTTCACCCGATTTGGAAAATTGTGCCACCACTCGATAGTGTCGACGGTCTACACTATAATGTACTCTGTGGTCTACACCAACAAGGTTTCGGCGAGTGTCTTAATATTCACTGTGTATAATTACACTTTTTCATAGGCATAATTTTAAATTCACAGCCAAGAACTTATCTATCACCTATCAATTTATTGACATCAATTAAATATTTTTTACATTAAAATAATTCTTTCACTGCAAATTAACAATTTTTTCAACAAAATTAGTGCTAAAAATAATTCGAAAATATACACCAAATCTATCTTAGTACACTTTTACCTCTAGTTCTCGACTCGAAAAATTGTTAATTGTGCAGAAAATTTTTATTCATATCAAATATACCGATTGCACAGCAAATATACCGATTGCACAGACAATTAACCACGAACGAAAGTTTTTTTTTCAATTTTACGACTCTGGATCCTGGTCCTTTAGCCGAAGAGCGAGAGAGAGTATCTGTGTGAAGGCGAGATGACGCGCGGCAGGTTGTGGGGCGCGGTTGGATTCATTGAGATAATAAATACATGGAGGCGCTGTATTCTTCTATAGAATTTATACATGTAGTGTAAATAGGAGTTGAACTATTAAAATTATTCGTGTCTCTTTCTAACAAGTTGAATATTCCGTACAGTGAACGAGATGTCATTATTTCTGCATTTGTAAAATTTTGACAACAATGCAATGCGAAGTATAGGTAGGGTGCCAGAGCCGCCATGTTTAGCCGTGAAAATTGTGTTCTGTGGTGGAAGGACTTTAGTTCCTGACCTACTGAAATTGACCTTGGGAGGGGGGAAGGGGGGAGGGGGGAGGTGGGGGGATGCCCCCCCTACTACTCCCCCCGAACGGAACTGTATAGTTTCTGAGTTATGATTTTTTTAATTTTTGGAGGTTACATAATATAAGGACTTTAGATCCTGACCTACTGACCTTGACCTTGAGGGGGAGAGGGGGGGAAGGGGGAGGGGGGCAGATGCCTCCCCTACTTCTCCCCCCCCGCGGAAGTGCCTAATTGCTGAGATATGATTTTTTAAAGTTTTGAGTTTTGAAGTTTTTTTGCATTGTTGGGCGGGGGAGTTGGAGGGGATGAGGGGTTGGAGGGGGGGTTGCCAGAAGTAGGGGGTCGCCTCGCTCCGCTCCGCTTCGCTCCGGCTCCCGGTTCTGCTTATAAGTGTGTACCTAACAAACCTATCTTTAGTTTTCAAACAGGAAGTAACCTATAATTGATCCAATCGGATTCAAAATGGCCGCCCAACCAACAAAAACTCGGACAGACAACACCCCAAATGCACTCCGTTTCAGAAAAATTACAACTTTTAATTTATCAAAAGTGATATTTTACGTTTAAAATAGATTCATCTTTTCAAATATGCATACAACGAAACGTAACTAATGTATTTTGACCACAGACCATAGATTTTGACATATTTTTTGCGTTTTGTTACATAATTTTACAATATTTTCAGATTTTCAAAAAATCATATCTTAAAAACTACTTATTTCCGTTACCTGAAACTTTCAGGAAGATGATTAAATGACCCCAACTATACGCTAAAAAAGTTTTGACAGCCTAGTCAATAGGTCAGGAACTAAAGTTGAGCCGTATTCTGCACTGTGGTTTGCGGAAAAACAAAAATCAACCGCAATTGTCTTTTCATAGGTTAGTACTGGTTATTTACGAAATAGTTGTAAGATCAGCTAGATTAAGCCTTACTACCCAGTTTTTCTATTATTATAAAGTGTCAGCAAGAATACAACAGTATACTTATCGCTGTATACGCCGTTATTTCGTAATTTTATATCCAAAATATTTGTCTGTGATGTTTGTAAACAAATCGCATGTTGGGATAGTGATGTGCTGTGTCGATATTTTTTTTAAGTGCCATGGGCCCGCCCCGCTGTTGGTTCCGTACAGTGACTAGTGGAAATTATTTTTTGACTATTAGGTCAATGTGTGGATAAGGGGGCAAAAAAAGACTTAGAAAATTTCAACTAAAAAAAGACAGTTTTTTTTGCAAGAATATTATTTTTTGACTAAGTTTTTTTACTTAGGAATGTTATGCTGCTCTTTGCCATCACTTTTAGTCATATACCTTTTCCTCGTGCACCTCAACGATTTCGAAATATAGGTCATAATTAGGTTTGTCATATCGATATCTCTGTAAATAATGGTCTTATGGAAAACATGCATACGACATAAAATAATGGCTGCAAGGCACCCTACACGACGCGCAAGTGAAAACATCAATATGAAACGTGCCCCACCTACAACAATACCACCGCTTTCAACGACTAGAGAAATTTTGCAAAAATATTTTTTTGAATGTTCGTTACTCCGTAATCGTGTAGTGCTGCTCTTTGCCATCATAATAGTCCTAGGGTAAACATACACATGATGACATAAATATACCATTTTACTATATCCATAGAACCTTATTATGAAAAATATATTTTTGTTTCAGATTTCCCAGGAGAGAATCTTTGAAAAAGAAATGGATGCAGATGCAGTCAAAATTCAACAGCGCGGAGGGTCCTGAGTTCAAATCAAACCCACAGTGGCTTACTTTTGTATTTTTTTTAAAATATATTTTAGTAGTAAGTGTTAATTATTGAGGTTGCGTAATTCCTCGAGATTTAATTGTTAATTGTTAAGACGTCCCTTCTTTAGGGTGAGCCAAGAGCCCGCCTTTAGGTTTAATTATTTGAGATTTAGACTAATATTATTTGCTCCTTAAATTATTTATAATTAAACATAAAATTCAGAAACTTACAGCCTTGTATTCACTTTTCTAAACTTTGTTTGTACTACCCGTGCGAAAAAACTGGTTTAGTCTGCTTCCCATTGACCGACCCGGCTGAAACCCGATCATCCTATTTAAGACATTCCTTTGCCACACACACAAAGTTCTATTAAATGTACGAGAATAGATAAAATTATGTGTGAAACTGCACATAATTAGGTAATAAAACTCTCTTGCCATTATATTAAAAACCTCGCCTATGACTCGGTTTTTAAAAACCCATTCGTATTTTGATACCCTTCATTATGCAACAGTTTCATAAACTACTATTATTAATTTTTAATTCAACATCAAACGTCAAGCTATTTAAAATCCTATCCTAATAAAAATCCCCGAACCGCACTTGAGAAGTAAGTACTTACCTTGCACACATATTTTTCACGGTATGCGGTACCTAGTGATTTATCGATATTTCTGGCCTAGGGGTTTCTCTTTACTGAAGGCAGCCATTTTATGCCTTATTTTAAGCCCCGCCTTACGGCACCCACATTTTGTAGGTATGCCCAGTCCATGTATTTAGAGGTCAATGGGTTGGATTGGATTTTAGTTCCGTCATGTTGTTAGTCATAGACTAGAATCGATACTAACTATAAAGTACTCATATCGGTAAAGAATCGAAAAAAAAGTATCGATGCCAAAAGTACTTGGCATCGGAAGAGAAGAATCGATTCCACCTAGGAATCGATCTTTTTTTCGTGTCCCTATCAATCAGTCGCTTCCCGTTCCGCGCACCGAAAGCACGTCTCAACGCTTCTTGAGTACAGTCGCATACGTTATTTATCATTCGCCGATCGAAGATGCCGAAAAATAAAGTAGTGACTAGGGGGTTATTTATCTAAGTTTCAATCTAACCTAGGTTTAACCCAATTTAAATTTAGCCACAATAACCCACTCTAGCCAAACAAATATTGACAATAGAGAAAAGTTTATTTGACATAAACTCCATTATTTACATGGACTAATATACCCCCATCAACAAAATATCAAACAGAGGTAAAATAGAAGTGAAGAAAGTCCTGAACACACATTTCTTCACACTAACCCTAATATCGCACTTCGGAATTATTCCGCGACTGTACACATGCTCAGTAATCCCCACCAGTTGCTCCTGGCGCGGGCTATACCAATGACTCTGTGGCGCAGCGGTTGTGGCTCTGCCTACCATATGCGAGAGGTCCCGGGTTCGATTCCCGACTGGGGATAAAGAAAAAATAAACATGTCTTGGATGTTTACATGTTTGTGATGTCGTTGTTTCTGGTGCCCACGACACAGGGTATCCTAGTGTGGAGCCAGAAGCAATATATGTGCCTGTATGTATTTTTGAAGTAAAACTTCTTGGGGCACGGGGGTAAAATTTATTTAACCTCTCAACTGTGGGTTATTCATATATTTGCTTTTCAATTGCTACTAGCCGGGTGCTATCACGAGTGGCTAAGAAATGTAACGGAAATTGGAATCGGTGACGTCAGGGTCGGCTGAAGACTTTTAAAACCGCAACTATTTTCAATACGGTTTTTAACTAATCAGATAAGATAATAATACATTCGTACAATAAAGAATGTTAATTAGTGAGAGAAAAACCTGATGAAACGTTTACAAATAAAAATTATTTTAAGCATTCTTCCACGAGTTCTTGATTTCCGGTATGGCCAAGATGGCGCCGCCGCCGCCGCCGCCGCTGGCTGGGACAAACAACTAGCATGACTCAAACTACTTCGTTCAACCTCTTTGTTGGAACCGGAACTTATGTTTGACAGCTGTGCGATGCGATCCATACAGTTTGTAAGAAAAGAGTTTCATCAATGTCACACGGGTCGATATGGATTTCTAAAACAAGAAAAGCAATGCATACATTTGAGCGAGACGGCTTAAAGACGTGACGTCAGATGGTATATAATCTGAGCGAGATGCAAATAGTAGTGACACTATTGAATGAGTAAGTATATCACCACGAGCGCGACAAATTGTAGATAAGGAATGGTGGGAAATAAATGACATGACGTATTAAAAGTAAGTGCAAGTATAAAATAATTTCAAATAATCGGACGTCTGAAACTTAAAAGTAACTTGAAGCAGAGATTGGATCTCAAAATTGGAAATTTAAATCTCTTTTAGTATAGGTAGGTATAGGTGTATAGTATAGGTACCACTTAATGATCTAGCTACAGAAGTTTTACTTCTAACACGTGTACGGTGCTACACGCGTATATTTTTTTTTTTTTAAATGTTCTAAGTACTTTTTCTACACGCGTATATTTTTTTTTTTTTTAAATGTTCTAAGTACTTTTTATGGACGTTCTAACGGTGATGAAAAATATCTTGAGGAAACCTTCCTTACACGATAGCTGCGGTGATGGGCCCCCCGTCATGCAAATTCGGATATTGAATAAGAAATCTAAATCTAGATAAATGAGGCCATGAGCCTCTGCCACCGCGTATGCGACAAGTGGTGACGCTAGGTTTTGCTTTTAAATATTGATTGAGCTTTATGTTACAGGATGTGCGTAAACGAGATAGAAGCGCGGGGAATGGACTCGGAGGGAATATACAGGGTGTCCGGGTTCGCTGATGAGATTGAGGCATTGAAGATGGCTTTTGATAAAGGTAAGACTTATTATTCTATTATCATTAAACATGGTATATCTGTGCCACGTTTCCGTACGTCCGTTCCGTAATCCGTATCAAGGTCGCGTTTTAAAACTCTGGACGCTCCCGTCTTAACATCTCTGCCGCTGATATGAAACGGAGGAGGTACGGAACGGACAAAAGAACATATTTAGACGCAGCTTAAGAGTCGATATAACCTGAAGAAAAAGCAATTGTTGTGCAGACTGGGGTCCCAAAAAGCCTATGGTGTTGGGCGACCGTATTTGGGCTCAACACCACGCGCAATAGCACCATTTTGGATCCACAGCACACAAAACATCGGGGTGGCAGAGGCACCACTGTGCCCACTTTCAGCCAGTGATTCAATACTCCATTTTGCGTGACAGGGGGCTAGCCCATCGCCGCAGCTATGGAGTAATGAAGGTTTCCTCACGATGTTTGTCCATCACCTCTAGAGTGTCCGTATAACGTACGTAAGATAAATGACTTATCTCATTGGTACATGGTCGGCACCGGGATTCAAACCTGCACCTCCTGCGTGAGTGGCAAGCATGAAACCCACTAGACCACGGAGCTCCACACCTACCCGTCAAATGGGAAATGGAGCCCGAATCCGGTCGATCAACTACAGAGGGCGCGTTGGCAATGCTTTCAGACGGCGAGTCGACAGACCTGAGTGTGTACAGCAACGTGAACGTCGTCGCGGATACACTCAAACTGTACCTGCGGCTGCTGCCGGTGCCGCTCATCACCTACGAAGTGCACCCCGTGTTCGTGCAGGCTATACGTGAGTCAAGATATCTCTTATCAGAGATATGCTCGCCGTTGTACATGTTTTTTTTCGATTATTATGTGTCTGTATTCTGTTTTTGTGCAATAAAGTCAGAGTCTATATATCCAATTGACTGCGCCTGCGGGGGAATGCGGCTCGCCAAACCTTTGTTGTATTCAATTCGTTTGTATTCAACAAACGTTCGCATACGCAACCTATGTACGTTGACGGGCCGCCAGACAGTATCGCAGCGGCTGACCAATCACAGCTCTCTTACCTCGTAAATTGGTGGGTTGTGTTTCAAAGGAAAATGCGCTCTCCACTGGATAAGTGCTCCTTGAGTAAAGTAAATTTAGCCCATTAATTGTTCCCACCGAGGGGTACGGGCCTTTAAACCGGATACGAGTATGATTCAGCCATACTCCACCTCGCTGGCTCAGTGCAGGTTGCCGGACTAGCGGCCAACCCGACTTATCAAGCTGCCCTAACAGGGGCTTTGACATAGCTTTACGACTACTACCACCGAGTTACAGGATTGCAGCTTAACGTGTCGACTGAAACACGGAAGCGGGCACGTTGCACGTTTTTATTTTACTGCGTCTGTTTCAAGCACCTAAAATCCATCAGAGTCTAGTGACAGCAAAGTCTAGTACATATAAGATACTAGAAAGATATTGATTGGGCTCTTTACCTATTTCATATGCACATTTTCCAGAGATGAAATCTACAGCAGAACAAGTGGCGATGCTTCGCGAATGTCTCGACCTGCTACCTCCGGCTCACTTCAACTGTCTACAGTACATGGTGCAGCACTTACACAGGTGAAAAATAGATCTTACAGCATGGTAAATAGAGCTAAAGAAAAAATGCGATTGGTTGAAATGGCATCAAAATTATTGCGCGATGTAGGAATGTATGTAAGTTGGTTTTCGTACTGTGGCGCCATCTGAAGGTGTGATGAACATTAGGTAAAAATACTTGAGTAGGTAGGCCTTTATCCAATTTCGGGTTCCCTAAATAGTTGTTGAAGATGGTGTTATAGCGTCACGCTTTTTTCCTATTGGGTGCACAGTATGCCAGTATATCAACACTCCATTACGGGACTCCTCTAAACGTTTCCATGTTCTTTTCTGTACCAACTGGAATTCACGTGCTGTAAAACAATTAATGAGTAACTCCGTTTTTCATTGTGTCTCACGGCCCTAGAAACTAGGCCTGATAACATATTTGAACTCCAGGGTGCACCTACAATCCGAGCTGAACAAGATGAGCGCTCACAACCTCAGCACAGTGCTGGCGCCGACGCTGGTGGCCACGCCCCCCGCGCTCACCGACCTCACCGCGGAGATCAGGGCACTGCAGGCGCTGCTCGAACACTGCCCGCAAGTGTACGGCACTAGCAAGTAACCTGTCTGTAAGTGTACGGAACTAGCGTGTAACCTGTCTGTAAGTGTACGGAACTAGCGTGTAACCTGTCTGTAAGTGTACGGAACTAGCGTGTAACCTGTCTATAAGCGTACGGCATTATACTCTGGCCGCTGAGAGAATGCGATCCTGACACATGTATATGTCCCTGCCTGTCTGTCCCGCGCTACGTTTCACTCTATCTTACTCCCGCAAGTGTACGGCACTAGCCAATAGCGTAAGGGCGTGGACAGACGGTGACGCGCCCGCTCCGACGCCGCTCCGCGCCTGCTCCGACGCCGCTCCGCGCCCGCTCCGACGCCGCTAAGCCTCGCTCTCACCGCCTTGCACCGATTTGTGTCTTAAGTCTCTTATTACATCGGATGGTTTTCATCGCACCCGCCCCGCGCCCGCACCGACGCCGCGCCGCGCCCGCCCCATTAATGCCTGTAGCACACCTCCGCTGCGAAACTGAAAGGTCGAAACCGCAATAGTTTCGCTGTGAGTTGTGAGTTCTTTGGCGGCGAAACAGTAGCGAAATTCCCTGCTCTAACGTACAAAACTGACTATGATGTTGTCTCTTTCTAACATGATTTCGCTCGTCTACATCTCCGCCCGTTGTCCGCCGTAAGTGAAGTACTGTTGCCTGTTGCACAGCGAAACCGCCGAAACTAGCGCAGCGGTTTCGCTGTTGTTGTTTCGCAGCGGAGGTGTGCTACAGGCATAAGAGACTTATTAACGAGCATTAAGACACAAATCGGTGCAAGGCGGTGAGAGCGAGGCTTAGCGGCGTCGGAGCGGCGACGGAGCGGGCGCGTCATCGTCCGTCCACGCCGTAACAGCGAGAAGCAGAAAAATCGGGTAATTCTTGAGATAATAAAATAAGCAGCTGTTAACAATGTAAGGAACGTAATTATACATTTGACGAAACTGCCGCTAACAGCAAATAAGACAACTCGAAGAGAACATTTTACGATGATAGATGGCTGTCGATTTAGTCTTGTAGGTAATATATAACTCGACATTTGTTTTTAAAAAAATAAACCTATTTGTATTTCAAATGTATCTCATGTACCATAATTTAAAAAAATAAACTTAATTTAAGCATATACTTAGATTTAAGAACAAAAAGGCTTTATTCTGATATGGTGCGATCTGTCGATATGTAAGACAGGACCTAACACAGCTTTGTTATTTTGAATCATAGATTGATGGAAGTTATGAAACTGTTACACCAAAGTGTTTTTGTGATTTTGGACGAAATTCACGATTGTAATGTTATATTGAAGGTCGTAAGATAGTGCAATATTATAATTGTATTTATTGGCATGTGATATTGGAAAATCTTTGTGAAAGAATTTTACTAAACCATTCCAGGTTTTGCATTTATCGTTTATACCAAATTATTCCTTTTCTAAGACTTATAAAGTAGGCAATTTTAACTACCTAGCTTTTCAGTATTAAATAAGTATACGGTATTTATAAATTTTGTACTTTTGTATTCAATAGCAAAATAAAAACTAATAACGTAAAAACTTAAAAGCTTTTATTTTATTACTTATTTTAAATAATATCACAGTTATGAACATTTCCGTTTCCTATTTTGTTTTCCTTTCTTCGCAACCACTCCCATGCTCTGTACCTCTTCACTGCCATTCTGCTGAAACTTCTTCAGATCCGCACAAAAAAGTACCTGAAAAGTAAAATATCATGATTACCCAGGGTTGTACTTTTTGCTAGTGGGTTTCACAACACTCACCAGAGACACTAGGAAAGAAGGAACTTCCGTGGTTTAGTGGTAACTCTTCGTCCGTCACGGAGGAAATACGGTTTCGAATCCAGGTTCTGACCATACTGACCAATGGTATAAGAAATATAAGACAGTAAATTATACGGACGTTCGTGAGGAAACCTTCATTACTCCATAGCTGCGGCAATGGGCTAGCCACCTGTCACGGAAAATGGAGAATTTATTATCTGGCTAAAAGTGGCCGCAAGTGTGCATCTGCCACCCAATATGCGAATGGCTACGGTATGTTGATGGACCGCCAGAAAATCACCTACCGTGTGCGCCCAGCCCGCCAAATCCCCGTACAGGCCTCGGAAGTGTTCGGCGATCTCCGCGTACATCCGTTCGGTGACCGACTTGCGCCCGCGCAGGTGCGGCAGGTAGGCGCACGCGATCTGGTAGACGTGCGTGTCGACGGGGAGGGCGGAGAGGTGGCCCAGCGACATGAGGCAGATGCAGTCGGCTACCTGGGGAGTCAAATAGGTAAGTAAATTATTTATCCCAAAATGCGTTGGTAATCTCTCAAAGGGTTGGCCGGTGTTGACAAACTTTTTTTTAATGTCTTAGCTGTCGCAGTTGAAACCTCATATGAAGTGTTTTACTCTGACTGTGTTGGTAACATCGAAAGTTTGTGGTTCAGGGGCTAGCGAGCACGACGGGTGTCGCGGAACGCCTCGCACCTAGTCCCTGCCCACCCCTGTACCCCCTGGGCGCGGTCAGCACGACATTGATATCCTATACACATTATGTGCTGTTAGGGTTTGGTAAGCGTATAGCGGGCGTATGGATCAGTCATAAAGTTCACCTTCGGCCCTATCCCGTGCAGCGTCATGAGTTCCCCCCGCGCCTCGCGGTACCCCCGCGCGCGCAGCCCCCCGCACCAGCCCGCGCCGCCCCGCGCCTGGATCTGCGCGGCAGACGTCTGGATGAACTTCGCGCGGTAACCGAAGCCTAGCTCGCGCAAGTGAGACTCTACCTGTCGAAATATACCAATAAAAGTCCTGACAAGTCCTTCACAGGATTAGTTGGAGACAGTAAATAAGCAAAGAGTTTCGTTAGGTACAACAAAAGAAACATATTTTGTAAACCAGACACTGATTAAGCGTTTTGCCATACGCCCCGGCCCGGCAACACTGAAGGCAATGGTTAAGTGCGAAAGTGAGGGACAGAGCTATAGTTCTATCCCTCACTTTCCGGGCGGCATCGGCATGTGTAAAATGGCTGTCTACAAACAGACACCATGATGCTTTCCAACGATCTTTTGGCTTGCGGTGACAGGTGGAACTATCGCTTTTTGGCAGGTTCTTTGCATTAAGTTGCGTAAAAGTGGCGGAGCCTGGAAACATTGTTGAAAGGTTGGACTGTAAATAGAATGTACAAACTTGGACAGCACAAACTGCACCGGCAGCCGGCGCCATCTGCCTTCAGCTTTTGAGGCCGTTCTGCCCCCTTATTTGCTAACTCAGTGATGATCTTGATCACTCAATGATGATCCGGAAAAATTAAGAAGCTACTGGTCTCGTAAAATAAGTTGGCTAATATTATCCGACTTATTTTGATATCCTTTGGTTATACGGTTATACGATAATTGAACGACACCAAAAACTCTCTTTCTTAATTTTTACGGATTTTTACGGATCATCATTGAGTGATCATCACTGAGTTAGCATCACATTAATAAGGGGGCTGATGGCCTTTTGACAGATCAGAGTCACGCATGTCACATAAGCGGGCAAGGCGGCCGTCGTTATGTCGCCGTCGACGGATACGTCGTGGAGGACATCATCATCATTATGTGGGTCAGGCATAGTCACCCTGGAGAATAATTTTTATTGAACTTCTTGACCTTCCTACCTCAGGGGCTGCAAGCTTTTCCACTTCAGGGAAGGAATAATATGTGACTGAATCATGCTGACAAATCTTTTCACCATAATGTGAACATAACTTCTCTACCATGCTGGATATTCTGAAATACAAGAAAGTTTTTTTATTCAATTTATAGCTAAGAATAGCTTACTATTATTATCAATGATTTCATAGTGAAAGTTGATCAGAACAATGTTCCTGATAACCCCCTCAAATATGACTACACCTTTCTGTTACACCCTGTATTAAATGCAGTATTTGTGATTAAAGTCTTCACAAAATAAAAGGCCCGTTTTGAAAGTTCACACCCATGAAGTTTTAATTTAACCCCTAACGCGTTGGCAATAGAAGCAGTTTTCCTAGGTGCAACTTGTACGTTTTGCTTGTACGCAAACAGATGGCTTTTATTACCGACGCATTAGTCTTCACAAAATAAAAGGCCTGTTTTGACAGTTCATGCCCATGAAGTTTTAACCCCTAACGAGTAGGTAATAGAAGTGGTTTTCCTAGGCAACTTGTACGCAACAGTTAGCTTTTATTACCTATGCATTAGGGATTAAAACTTCATGGGTGTGAACTGTCAAAATGGACCTTTTATTTTGTGAAGACTGTAGGGGTTAAAACTTCATCAGTGTGAACTGTCAAAACGGGCCTTTTATTTTGTGAAGACTTTAGGAGTATTTTAACAATGAATAAATAGACTTTCTATCTAAGTACCAATTTATTATTATTATTACTCAGTACAAAATAAATAAATATAAAAGCTGATCTTTACTGATTACTAAAATATGTGAAATAATAGTATTAAAAATCTATTTATTATCAACACTCTGAGACCCAAGCAGCATTCCCACAATAATTCACACAAAAAAAAACTAACTCACCTTGATATGTGATTGTTTTGGCTGCAAATAAAAGAAAAAATGTTCTCAACAGGTTCCTGGTTCAACATTCGGATACCGTAAAACTGAGAGCAAGCCGACTTGAATAATTCATCTTTTTCAGACCATTCTTTGTAGTATTTACCTAAAAATTAAATGTTATGACCCGACGTTAGCGAAAACAGCGAAAAAACAGCGACCCCATAAAACAGCGAAAATTAAGCTTTACAAAAATAGAATGAATTAGCCGAAAATAACTAAAAATCTATTTTTTACCCAAGTTGACATCAAGTCGGAAATATTCTTCCAGAAGCTTCTTATAAATTGTGTCTTGACTGTGTTTTGTATTAGATTTCTTGCCATTCTTCTGCGGTTTCTTGTCGAGTAGAGTGCCGATCACTTTGTATTCTATAGTTTGATCAACTTCTCGCAATTTCCAAACTGTTTTACTAAATATTCCAAGCCACTCTCCCGTCTCTTCTTGGAAGCTCCATCTGGAATTAAATGGGTTGATAACAGAGAAATCATCGAAATAATATCTCCACATACAATTCCATGCTCACTCA
This sequence comes from Argyresthia albistria, assembly GCA_963457715.1. Classification (NCBI taxonomy): domain Eukaryota; kingdom Metazoa; phylum Arthropoda; class Insecta; order Lepidoptera; family Argyresthiidae; genus Argyresthia; species Argyresthia albistria. Next base: position 4,588,179 of record OY735274.1, on the reverse strand, counting down.
CCTGAAGCTTTGGCCGCCATTCAGCGTCCCGACTAATTGTAATTCACTGCAACTGCTGAGTAACTTATGCCAGCTCATATTAACTGCGAATTTGTATAAATATTGATAATTCTATACCGATTTAATTAGAAATTCTGCAATTTCTTGAAACAAGTCTGTTTGTTTTGACTTTGTTTCTCTCTCATTTCTCTCTCACAACACGCGCGCTTTTTTTGACATATGTCAAAAAAGTACCTACTATGGGGTCGCGTTCCGTGACATCGCCGTCAGCGCCATAATCGATTACAGTTGCCATCGTTTTCTAACGCCAAAACTGACTCGGAACCAGTGAACGAGAATATTATAGAAGAAGTCCTGGGGAAATGGTCCCAAAAAGAGCACGGACTCTCATTTGACTATATTTGAAACAAATCATTAGGGCTCCTGATTGGTCCTCATGCAACACTGGCTAGCCGTGATAGGCTGAAACACGATGACAGTAATCAACTGCGTCACGCGCAGGACCAATCGGCCTTCGACTCAATCATTGGTGGACTTTATGCGATAAGGAACCAGCGAAAATAAACTAAAGTAAAACTCAACAGAAAACTGAAAATATGTTTAATAATAATGATTCCAGCATCCAATCACTTTCATGTCTTTCTAACTGAACAGCTTTTACCCATAGTTCTCTACGACTAGGGTCTTGAGGGAATCTAAATATAAAAGAAGAAAATTACAATATAATGTAGGTACATATCATAAAAAAGCATCCGCTACATACATATAAGGTTCATGCTTCGTTTGGCATAAAACCAACCCTAAAGACAAAATTTTGTTTATTATTTTTTAGGTTTTACGTTATCGGTGTACTTACACATGAAATGACACAATTTTAGTGAGCTTGATGAGCCGTCTACACCAGAGATGGGCAATCACCCGGAATTATTCCACTTTTCCGAATAATTCCGATATCCTTCCAGAATTATTCCAAATCCTTCCATTTTGATGGAAAAATATGTGTAAATATAGAAAAATTAAGATGTTTTACAAAGATATTGAATTGAAACCTGCACAAATCGATGTAGGACTATTAGACCAACAACTTATATCATGAGGATTTTTTTCCTTAAACGTCACATAAGCGAGATATTTGATATTTTAGATTGCCAAAAGCTTTTTTTTGCAAAATCGTTAAATCTTAAGACTTGGTGATAAATGTTACTTAACATTGTTGACAGATGTCACTTTATTGACAGGGGTCACTACTTTTGACCAGTGTTGCCATTTTTTACGGGGGTCACTAACATGTCGCTTATGTGACACTTTAGGTCGATTTTCATCATGACATAAATTGTTGGTCTAATAGTCTTCTATCGACCTGTGTAAGTTTAAATTCGATATCTTTGTAAAACACCTTTATTTTAGACTATTTACACATTTATTTATTTATTTATTTATTTATTTAAAGTAAATTCGTACAACATGACAGAAAAAAATTCCAATAAGTCGTACAAAGTATCCAAACTATATCATCAAACTTGTGTAAATATGGGAAAATTAAGGTGCTTTTAAAAGATATCGAAATGAAACCTGCACACGTCGATAGAAGACTATTATACCAACAAATTATGTCATAAGGAAATCTGTTCTAAAGTATCACATTAGCGATATATTTGAGTGAATGATTTTGCAAAAATAAACAAAGGGGGTGGATAGGTAGGTACCTACGTTCGACAACGGGTAATAATCACTCCGAGTGATGCGAAGATTACCCCAGAGCGTTCGGTAACAACCCGATCCGAGTGAAACCGAGAGGGTTGGATGTTTTGGGGCGTGGCACAAAATCGGAACTAACGCGACCATCTTGGAAGTGTGTCACTTTGTTGGCAGTTCACAGTTTGGTTTGCGCTGAAATTAGCACCCCGTCAATTTCATCTAACCACACAGCCATCCAGCGTCCCCAAAAGACCCAAATTAATAAGAGACTTATTAATGAACAATAAGACACAAATCGGCGCAAGACTGTGAGAGCGTGGCTAAGCGGGCGCGGGGCGGGCGCGGAGCTGCGACGCGCGACGAAGCGGGCGCGTCACCGTCTGTCCGCGCCGCCCCGCCTAGGGACACGAAAAAAATATCGATTCCTAGGTGGAATCGATTCTTCTCTTCCGATGCCAAGTACTTTTGGCATCGATACTTTTTTTTCGATTCTTTACCGATATGAGTACTTTATAGTTAGTATCGATTCTAGTCTATGACTAACAACATGACGGAACTAAAATCCAATCCAACCGCGCCCACAACCTGCCGCGCGTCGTCTCGCCTTCACACATATACTCTCTCTCGCTCTTCGGCTAAAGGACCAGGATCACAGAGTACATTGTATACAGGTTCCAGAGCCGTAAAATTGAAAAAAAAACTTTCGTTCGTGGTTAATTGTCTGTGCAATCGGTATATTTGCTGTGCAATCAGTATATTTGATATGAATAAAATATTTCTGCACAATTAACAATTTTTCGAGTCGAGAACTAGAGGTAAAAGTGTACTAAGATAGATTTGGTGTATATTTTCGAATTATTTTTAGCTTCAATTTTGTTGAAAAAATTGTTAATTTGCAGTGAAAGAATTATTTTAATGTAAAAAATATTTTATTGATGTCAATAAATTGATAGGTGATAGATAAGTTCTTGGCTGTGAATTTAAAATTATGCCTATGAAAAAGTGTAATTATACACAGTGAATATTAAGACACTCGCCGAAACCTTGTTGGTGTAGACCGTCGACACTATCGAGTGGTGGCACAATTTTCTAAATCGGGTGAAAAAAACTCGAAAACTCGAGTTCTTTCTTAGAAAACTAGAAAATTGAATAAACTTTTACCTAAAAGTTGACTCAATTTTCGAGTTTTTGACGTGACAACGTCTTATAAATTGGTTTGCCGGGTGACACTTCAAGAAACTGCGTTACGCTCCGCTCACGTTATGCGCTCACAATGAGAGCGAGTGAGAGGCACGCGTCCCTTCCACTCGGGCATGGTTAGCCCGCCTAAGAGCGAGAGAGACAGACATAAAAAGTGAAAGGCACGCGTCTCTTCCACTCGAGCACAGTTAGCCCGCCCGCTGTATAAATTAATGTTTTAAATATAATTCTTTGTATAAATAAATGTTTTAAATTGTTACTATTATTTCATCCTTCTTCCTACTATACGAATGAATATTCACATTAAAATTATTTTACCACTCAAAGTCGTTGTCACGTAAAACTTTCGCCCGTATACCGACTTTACAGGCAACCAATTTTTTTTAACCCGATTTGGAAAATTGTGGGACCACTCAAAAGTTTCGATGGTCTACACCAACCAGGTTTCGGCTTCAGAGTGTCTTAAAATTCACGGTATATATATTGTAAATGTTATTTAAAAAAAGAAATTTAATTGCATGATTGATTTATTTCTTGTCTTGTTTTATTTCAAAATATATAAAGTATGAAGATTTACGTAAAAGTTTGTCATTTTCCAGACCATTCAGCTGTTTATTTTTTTCTACGTAAAAGTACTCGATACCTGGAAGTATCGATACTTTTGATACAGATACCGATACCGTATCGATACTTTTTTTTCGATACATCATATGAGTACAGTATCGATACTTTTGTTTCGATACCGTGTCCCTAGCCCCGCCCCGTCACGCTTGCTTATTTATACTAATGACGCTAGCATTCGAGAACCGCATTTCATCTAGGGATGCAACGATACGCCTTTTTGCCGATACGATACCGATACCGATACGCCTATTGAATAAAAAATTAAGGTAAAATAGATAAAACACAAGTCATTATTTTTATTAGGTAATGCGAAATATGCGAAATATGATAATAATATAATATTATGAGTGCGAGGCGGCCGATACAAAACACTGAATAGAGCGCGGGGTTTCCCCGAGCATAGTTCGTTCGTGCCTCGTTTGCAACGAAAAAGACGAAACAACGCGCGCGTTTACATTGCATTGCATGTTGCACTTTAACGTGCCTCGTTTGCAACGAATTATACGAGAAAAAACGCGCGTTTACTTTACATTTTTAAAGCGCGAAATTGTAAATGTATCGTTGTATCGGCCATAAAAATATCGCCGATCCCGATATATCGGCAAACCCGAAATATCGCCGTTATATCGGTATCGGTATCGTATCGGTTGCATTCCCAATTTCATCTCTCTTTCTGTCAATATCTCCATCTCTTTTCATTCTCCGAGTGAATTTTCATACTGGTTCTCGAACGTACCCTATATGTATAGCGCGATGTGATCCAAATCCCGAAACCTTTAGGCCCGTTTTCATTTTGTTAAGTGTAAAGTGCAGGTGTAAAGTGTGGCTGTAAAGTGTAAAGTGTGAGCAACATGTGGACAGCAACTAATAAGACGTGTGAAAGTGATAACTAAAGTCTTCACAAAATAAAAGGCCCGTTTTGACAGTTCACGGCCACGCCCATGAAGTTTTATTTTAACCCCTAACCTAATGCGTAGGTAATAAAAGCCAACTGTTGCGTACAAGCAAAGCGTAAAAGTTGCACCTAGGAAAACCACTTCTATTACCTACGCGTTAGGGGTTAAAACTTCATGGGCGTGAACTGTCAAAATGGGCCTTTTATTTTGTGAAGACTTTAATCAGCGAAGCTTTTATAGTTCTAATATCCAGAAAAAAAATCGGTAGGTACCTATTTTAGGAAATTAAAGGACAGAGCTTTACATTGCGTATAGCTCTGTCCCTCTCTCTCATAGAAAACTATGGAAGTATAAAAGCGTCCTTTTCCTTCACCGCGGACGGATTCCAAATTTGCAGACTTAGGGGTTTTTTGTTTTATATTACAAAAACCCCTAACGATTTTCTTGAATAGATAGTCCTAATTAAGGCAATCAGTCATTCTCAGGTGTTTTTTGTTATAAACGTTATAAATTATGAGATATACCTACACAATATTAACTTTCCAAAAAATTGTGTTGACCGATTAATTTGCTCTATAATTATCTCGGCAGCAGAACTCTGATTTTCTGTTGCTGGCTTAATTTGCGGGTGTTTATAGCAAAGAGTAACTTGTTTATGTACCTACCACTTCTTAAAGCCCCGTATAATATTTGTCAAATAGTAAAAATATAGCCCGACCAAGTGACATTGCTCGTGAGTTTCATATTAGACGTATATGTTACTATGAGTTAATTGAATATGGCAAAAATTTCTACGGTCTCCTGACGGGGCCTTACATTACATAACATGTTTTGCTGGAAGAGATCTCTTTTTAGAGATAAGCTTGCCTTTATACATACCCCTTTAATTTTTTTGTGTTGTCTTAGTGCAATCAATATTTAAAAGTACAAATACAAATATACAAACATGCACGTTTTGCCCGTACTCCAGATAAAGAAGCTGAAATTTTGTACTTTTCGTAGTACTGCGAGCGGATTACCAACATTTATGCCTCTGGCTGGCTTGGGTTAATTGTACTCTAGTAGGTAGCAGGTTATAAATAAAGACTCTATTAGGTAAATCGCTTTAATAACAAAAATATGGCCACTGCGTTTGAGCATCAAACATTTTATTTAGAGAGCTTAAACATTAGATGTAGGTATAAATATGTACTTAACTAAACATTTTTAACAGCCTTTGCTTGTAAATAGGCATGGACTGTAATTTTTAAATTCAACACACCACTGTAGCTGAGTTTTCTAAATTGGAAATTCACTCTTCTACAAATAAATTAATAGTACCAAGTGAAATGTAATGTTGGCTACAAAATCAAACTAACATGGAGTAGGTACCTTAGTGAAGTCACAGGGAAATCCCCTCCCCCCCCAACAGAACTTGGAAGTAAGAAAAACCTACTCGAAGCTAACCTGGCGAATTGATATCTACTCAAATCGACTACATTCTAAGGCAAATATTACTCTATCACTGACTCTCGAATGCTGTTCCTTTAATTCCCGCCAGTTTTCTCGGCATTCTCTGTGTTCTCGGTTTGAAGGTAGGATACTGTTGAGATAACAGACAGCTACCGAGACAGCACTATATGTCTCGCACTAACTACGTCCTATAAACATGATTGTACAGCCACGGCAAGTATTGGGCGGCATCAGTGAAGACCACATACTCCTGCAGATTGCAAGTATTTTCTCCATTTTCAGGTTTTAGGGAAAAGGACACGATGCCACGGAGGCGCCAGCGGCGTTCCGTACGGAGGTAGAACCCTCCTCCCGAGTCGCCAACGCAAGGGCCTTTACCCGAACCGCCTTGCCCTTCGCCTGAGGAGGAAATATACATTTAGAGCAGAAGACAAAATCGCCTAATTTTGTGCTGATCCGGGACATAAACCTCTCTCCGTGTGAGGTGAAACTGGTAATCAGGGGTTTAAAGTTCTGTCAGACAATGACCGAGTAACTTGACACTGGTTCTCTCTTTTTAGACCTGGTAAAATCCCAGCCTACATACAATCGCGCTTGGTAAGCACAGCTTCATCCGCAGCAACACAGAGGTGGCTGTCACTCACCAGCACATATGGTCCTGTTGCTGGTCAGCGAGTGGAAGTCCGGATGGCTGGCGCGGCACTGCTCAGTGCTGACGATGGGGATGCGCACCGCCCTTGGCTCGCCTTTCCCGGCCGGGCCGAACTCGGTCCTACCCCACCCTGCCACCTGCGGGAATCAAAAACTTAATGTGCCCTTCTTCGGCATATTCTCCGAGAAGGAGTGAAAAGAAGAAGTGTCGTGAAAATGGGCGACAAATTTCACGGATTTCCATGACACGAATATAAAAGCAGCCAATGGTCAAGCAAGATGGATGGACTGTATTGTGTACTGATTGGACTGTTGCACACTATCGCACTGGATGTGTAATGGACATAATTATACCTATTACCTATTATTTCTGTTTTCTGTAAGTACCAGTTTTGTCAAAAGATCGTAAATGCATGCTTACTCAGCTATTACTTAATGAAACTTCTGATGAAGTAGGTACTGATTAATGCTGGTCGAGCAATGTTACTTACCACACCGTTTTGACTGATAACCTTCGACAGTGAAGGGTCTCCGTGCCAGAGGCAGATAGGTCTTATGTAGTCATCGAATTGCACCGCCAAATTGAGGGTGAACACGGCGATATCGTCTGAAAAATACAACAGTTTTATTTCACAAGTTGCACCAAGTTTTTTGGAAACTGAGTGCCACTGCATGCCGTCATTGACCAAAGCTCGAACGCAAACTAAGTTACTGTAACCAGTAACTTAGTTCCCGCAATAAAAGTAGGGTTGCCATTTTGAGAAAATTCTCAAAATGGCGATGCGGCACAAGTATCAGTAAGCAGGGTGTAATGTTATGTAAACCCTGTATAAAAAAATTAGACACATTCACAAGAAGACACTTACTTGCATTAGTAACAGCAGAATACTCTTCGTGTACGTGCGCCGCCGCTAAGGACCTCGTGGCCTCGTGGCCCCAGTCCTCCAACTTGAACACTCCTATCCTGAGCAGAATGTTCTCCTTCGCGATCTCGGAGCTTCGTTGCTTGACGCAATGAGCCGCTGAAAATTGACGGAGGGGTCTCTCAGCTTTACGACTACTACAACTGAGTAGCGATAGAAGCCGGCAGCTTATAAAAACACGGAGGCGATGGAAAAATAAATGCTACAAATAATCTTAAATAATAATAGTATGAGAAACAGGACATCCCGCAAAGTATGAGGATTTCATTATTCAGGTTTTTTTCTACTTAACAAATGTTGTTTGATACCAGTATCCTGTTTTTTTCCATTGATATTTAATTATTTTTTTATTTTAATTTTCATCCTACAAAAAACTGGATGAAAACTCAGACTTTACAAAATTAAGGTAAAAGGCTTAGCTAGGAAGACAAGTCATTAGCTGGATCCACCCCAAACGATCCATCTTGGATCGGAGATCCCGCGATTCGCGATCCAGGATCGTGGAGCATGGATCGCATATCACAGAATGCAAGAAATTGTCCGATCTAGCTACAAAAATAATTTCTTGCATTCCTTATGGCTACTCCAACACGCTCCTGCCGATCCACACTGATCCTGTGGACCGCGCTCTATCCGCACGCGATCGGAGTGCATTGGATGGTATGAATCAATAACATTAGAATAAGTTCCGCTGTGCGGCCCAGCTTGCACACCGTACATAAGGCATGCACAAGATTGTCCAATAATCGTAATTTCTACGGCTTTTGTAATTAAAAAAAACTCGAAACCTACCTGTGACAACGTGCAGCTCAGAAACCAGACTTCCTGAGCAGATGTAATCGAGTGCGCTGCCTTTCCTTTCATAGATTGCCACCAGCCACGGCCACTCGCCGCGCTCGTAGGAGTTTCCCTTCACGATGAGAGTGGACACCCCATCGCCGACGGGCCGGCCGCACTCGATCCGATTTGCTGTGTTACCCGACCCGCGGACAGGAGTTGCTGGGGCGCTGCTGAAATAGAATTGATACGTTAAGGCCTGTTTACTTTGGTCAAGGACAGTGGCCAGTGGAAAAGTGCAGTGGACAGTACGGTGATGTAAACCGATCGGACAGTGGCGAGTCAACTTGGCTTTCAAGTTCCTTGCCAGTGAATCCTAGTGTAAACAGTCACTGTCTCGAGTACTCGTCACTGTACACTGTCCTTGCTTCTGTACTGTCCACTGTCCTTGACCAATGTAGACTGGCCATTCTAAAATTTAGACTCATAACACGTTACGTGTAATAATTACTGGGTAGACGTGACCACCCAGCTACTTTACGTATAGGAAAAGACGTGAAGCTGTATTCGATTTCTAGTTAGCGCACGGAAGGTACACAAGAAAAAGTGGCAAACAGGGGCGTATTCCATATACCTACCTACGTTTTCCTGGGGCCCAAAATTTTCGATTGAAGTTAATTTTAGACGCAGAGTGTCAGATATGGAACCTACACCTACGTACATATGCAAGATGTAACCACAAATAAAATTTATAAACAAAACCAATCGTCTACCTACTAGCTCCAAGTCAGTAAGAACTTATCTTATGACGGAATTATCTTACGTGGTTGGTGGTGTTGGTCTTTTTGTTTCGGGGGTGAATTCTTCCTGGATAAACCTGCAACGAAATGGTATGGTACATTATAAACAATTATATACGGATGAAATTAAGAATTAAACAAAGTAGCTTCAAAAGCTTTCATTCCGTTTACACAGAAGAGATAATAGTACTCCGCTATAAGTGTATTCAGACTTACACAGGAGGATCCGTAGTTGTTGTAGTTGGCCTAGGCACAACCACAGGCCTAGCTGGCCGCACAGGCCTCGGAGGGGCCTGAGTAGGCCTTGGAGGGGCTTGAGTAGGCCTCGGAGGTTGCTGAGTCGGTCGAACAACTGGCCGGACCGGCAGCTGAGGCCTGACAGGTGTAAACCGATCTTCTGTATCTGCAAAGCCGTAACGCATAATTACTTGTGAATATTGCTAATTAATGACAGGTACTCCTCTATTCCAACGTCAAATGTGTAAGTAAAGATGACACTTATTTCAAGAATTAAAATCTGTGTGTGTACAATACAGTCATGCTTTGTAGAGGTACAATCTGTATCAGATATGAGCACGCAAGATATTATAAAATAGATCAACACATTTTATTCAACTAAATATAACATCCTCTGCATCAGTATGCAGTATATTACCATCTTTTAGAGCCTTTCGTTGTATTTTTATAGATAGGTATTTCTGATTGCCACCCGTTCACAAGGGTTTCTGATGTGTAGATGTATGTGGGTAATGCTGATTGTACGTATGATGATACCTAGCAACACATTATTGAAATAATAAAATAATTATAATACACTATCTAGCTACTGGATGCACTATCTAGCGAACCCAAATTGACTATCTAAATCGTGATACATTATGTACTAGTTACACCATTCTCCTAATTATTCGACACTATTGATGATTGTTCCTAGAATAATGAGCAAAGTATATTAGTAAACACATAATTGAAACAAAAAGTAAACTTTAGAAAAAACCGACTTGATTAGATTGAGTTTAATACAAACTGTAACCCCTTATCCCCCCCCCTTGGGGAATTAATTTAGTCAAATCCCATATCAGTGCTACCCCACGCTACTAAGGAACCCCTGTACAAAGTTTCATGGCTCTAGGTCCACCGGTTTAGGCTATGCGTTGCCTGCCCGTCAGCCACGCATTGTATTTGTACCTAGTATTGAGCAGATCTGGTGGCCATATGTGGTCTTCATCAGCAGTTCCGCATCACAATATTATGCTTACCATGTGCATTTGCACGAGTTATTATGAAAAACACAAAAATCACTATAGGTCTGCCTATAATATTTGAAGAGTTCCCTCGATTTCTCCAGGATCCCATCATCAGATCCTGACCTGGTGTCAATGGGACCAATGGGAAGGTAAACCCTTTCAAACAAAAAAATAATTTTCCAAATTGGTCCACCCGTTTAGGCGCTGTCGGGGAACATACATAAAAAAAATAATAATAAAAAAAAAAAAACAAACATCCGGACGAATTGTAAACCTCCTCCTTTGGGAAGTCGGTTAAAAAGGAAAATCTGATAAGCAAATGCACATTATTAACTAAAAGCTCCCCAAGCCAATAGGTACCTAGTTAGGTTCGTAGGTGGTAGTTATCGGCAAAAACGAAAAATATTTGGTATACCTAAGTAAGTGTATTGGTATTTATTTATTACTTACTACGAATATCTAGCTCTGATATAAAACAAGATCTTTTTTCAATATGTTTATTATAATTTCACTCACTTAATAATGGTGATCTCGGCCTATCATTCAATGTAGGAACCTAAGTGAGATACATAGCCCTGGTTTAAAATAAGATGGAGTTTGTGCCCGTTTGAATATATAATTACGTTACCCATTATAACATGCATCTGCTTACCTGATTCTGAACTCCAATTAGGATATCTGTGACCAATAGTCTCTCTGTTTTTAAACGTGTTTGATTGAAACTGATTTGTAATTACGCCTGGATTTCTATTCGGAGTATTAGAAAACGTAGGCCTATAAGGTCTATTAGTTTCCGAATTGTAGCCAAAGTCATTGTTGGTGTAAGTCCAACTCGGTCGATTTTGGAACCTTGTCGATTGGTAGTTATTAAACCCTGAAGAATAAAGATTTAATGGTAAAAGTACCTCCAAAATGGAAGCCTGCTAAAATAAAATCTTCTAAAACCCGTTAATTTAACTAAACTAGAAAATGTAGAGATAAATCTACATTTTCTAGTTTATTTCAATTTAACGACGGTGTGGGTTGATAGGTACCTAAACCGCTGGTGTAAGATGGTGGTTTTGGAAATGGTCAATTAGGAAGGCTTAAATCCAGCAGTGGACTTAAAAATGCTCAAGAAGAAGAAGAGATTTGGAGAGAGAGAGTGATTTGGGCTTATGCTAGGGCTTCTATTCCGCAACTCAGTATCAAAAAAGCAATTTTCAAATTATTGGCACTGTCTCTATTCAAAATCCGATGTCCATTATTGCCGTCACGTCAGGTAACTTAAACCATCTTAAATCAGAATTTTAAAAAAATAATGCTGGGTCGAGTTTATTGGAATTAATTAATATCACTAGGCATACGATTTGCCCAATAATGAAAGTCTTGTTGACCAGTCGGCAGGTAGTCTACTTGAACTCTACTAAACAAAACAAACAATTCTGACGAGTACCTACTCCATGGCACAGGTTTCAGGTATTCTTTGGCTCTGAACAAGCTGTCACCTTTTTTCTCTCTCTTTCTTTCTCTCTCTCACCCCTTGGTGCGTGCGGGCTATAAGCATGATTAGATTCAGTCAATGGGGAACCACGGTCTTGGTCACGGAACTTGACTTCAAGGGACTGAATTTTAAAGGCTGGAGATAAAAATGGTATCTTACCTGTTCCTGTGCTAGTACTCCAATTGGGTCTAATATTACTAATAGAAGTCTCTTTATCATTGAAGAAGTCCTGCACTATGGCGTCAAAGTCCAGGCCTTGTCCGTCAGAAGTGGATGGGAAGCTCGGTGATGCAGGAAACCCGATGCTTGGGAACCGGTCAGAGCCCATCGATGTACCCTGAATTCCTCCTTGCTGGATGCTGTACCCTCGTTGGTGGGTGAGGGATATTGTTGAGACGTAAACGCCAGGCAGTGCTTCGTCTAAAATTAAAATAAAACATTCAATTAAGAATACTATACGTAACTATTTAATACACATTTTTGTTATCTACTTCTTTTGGGCCGGATTTAGGATTTCCATACCAGAGGCAAGAAATAATTTCGCCCCCCGTCTTCGGACCATATTGATAAAGTAAAGAAAATGTAGCCCATTAATGTCCCAAAGTCCCAAAGGAGGGGCACAGGCCTTTAACTGGATATCGATAGGTACTTAATAAAATTAATTAAGTTCAAGGCATTCCAGAATCATCTTCAGTGTAACTTCAAACCCACCTGGAGGACCACTGCATATTTCGTTTCCATTAGCTACGATGGCTGTGATCTTAGGCACGGGGTTTATCACAGGGAAGTTGACTCGGTACGTAATTCCTTCGCGAGTTTCTCCGAGATACTCCAGTTTACCGGGGTATGACTGGAAACGAAATTGAAGAATTATGATATCAACACGGAAATAAATTAATGAATTACCTAAAGAACCTACCTACCTAACTGTGTGACTGACTATCGCATGCATCTTACATTATTACAGGTTTTCTTTTCACAAGGTTATTTATTGTTACTTCTTACTGATCCGACTGACCGTTCAAATAATCAATTTCTTAATAATTAATGGCGGCCTAACAACTTTGGTTAGAATTAGAATTACGTTTATTGCTTCCATAAATTCACATTTGCTCTTATGATACAAGATACAATTTATGGACTCTGTCCATAGGGCACTGCAACAGTATATATGCCAATGTCAGGTGTTTTGCGGTGTTCTCTTTCGAGAATCTGGAAATTTTAGTGTTGGTTTGTTTCTCATCAGCACTACCCGGGAAGGACGTGAAGAGCTGTAGGTACCAAGTATTTTCTTCGGTTTGAGAAACTGCCTCCACTACTTTCTGGTTTAGTTCATCATAGGTGACGTTGTGAATTTGTGAGGGTGGTTAAATATTTAAACTGTCATCAGTGGGTAATTTATAAAAGTTTTTTTTTTTGTATTCAAATTAAATTTAAATTTACAAATGTATGTGTTTATGTGCAAAGTATTCCATGTGTCCTCGAGTATTGCCCACTCAAATGTTCTTAAAGGTACAGAAAGAAATGGGAATTTCCAGTCTGACACCGTTACTTAGCTTTCTATCTTGTAGTGTAATAATGTGGCGACAATTTAACTCTTATAGCCATACTACTAAGAACTTCCATAAGCGTACTTCCCCGCATTATCATGAAAAGGAAAATAAACTCGACGAACGCTGCGATGCGAGAGCAAACCAGACCAGCAGCAGCAGTAAGTTAAGATACACCTACTATTTGTATGGAATGGACATAATGTGCAATGTATAAATGTTATGAATGTGCTAATTACTACATAATTGTATGTAAGTATAATACACCTGTAATGGGTACCTAAATGTATTAGGTACCTACCTAATTGTATACGTATCGAAAGGGTTTAGGAGTCGTATTACTTTTTACTGATTTGGGTTATCAATTAATTACATGCCTCAAATGATTCTAAAGTCTTCACAAAATAAAAGGCCCGTTTTGACAGTTCACGCCCATGAAGTAGTTAATGTACCCCTAATGCGTAGGTAATAGAAGCGGTTTTCCTAGGTGCAACTTGTACGCTTTGCTGGTACGCAACAGTTGGCTTTTATTACACGCATTAGGGTTTAAAATTTCATGGGCGTGAACTGTCAAAACGGGCCTTTTATTTTTTGAATGGTGGTAGTCTAGGGCATAAAAATTTGATTACGGTGATCAATATTTTTACAGGTTCTGAATGAATAGGTGAACCAGATAGATATCTACTATTTTATCAGAGGGACAAGAACTACTATGAAATGCCCTTAGATTATAAAGGAAATGCCTTGAAGGACATCTCCAAGCGACTCGTCAAAGCGTGACCGCAGAGCTAGCACCTATACCTCGCTCAACGCATCAGCATTGCGATTTGCGATACAGCGAGGTAACGGTGTGCCAGCATTTTGGGCATCCTCCCACACGGCAGTGATCTGGGCAAATTTATTTAGTTAATTGTAAGTCTTAGTTGTTTGTTTAGGTCCCCTTCACTCTCAGAAGCACACCGGTCGAACAACCTAACAATGGAGAACAATAGATAGATAAAAATGTGTCAACGACAGGGTTCATGATATTTTCTTTGTAGTAACCCTTGACTATTTACTTATTAATATCGAAAAAGTACAAATGTAATTAGAAAATTTAATGATCGTGTAATTAGTTTTATATATTTCCAATCTTAACTTATCGTGCACTCTTGCAAAATATTTAATGATGCCTCTAAATACCCATCCAGACTTGATAACAACATTGCTATGATCATTTTCCTGCTTTATTGTTGTTGAATGGCACATATGGCATCCTAATGAGCATCATGTTTACATTAAACCGATGCAAATTTATATATGTTATTTGTGTTGCCCTTTGAGCCGGGCTAATCTCAGGTCAATTTATGCAGATAACCGAGTACCTACGAGTTAAAAAATTATGTTTGCTACCCTTCTTAGTTTTTTATACTTGGGTTTGAATGTTTATTTGTTTAAACAAGATATTTCATATTTATGGAACAAATAAAGTAAGTCACAAGACCTACCTAACGTCACAAAAACCCAATCAAGTAAAAATCAAGAACCTCCCCGGTACACATTCCACGGATTTCTTGTTTTTCCTTACAACGACGTTTTATTCTGATATCGATGCATGTCTTTGTATCATACATAATTGCAACGGATAACTGCTTTACTTCTTAGTTCTAATGGATAATACCTAATATCATATACCTATTATACCTGTGTCTGTACCTTTTCTTGGTACATGGTTCGCTTAGAAACGATAAAGACATCATAAATAACAATTTAATTCTCTAAAAAATATTAATTTCGGTTATATTCATTCATATCATAGACCTAATAATTCTATCTACTAAGGACATCCATTCCAGGATTTTCATCCTGGAATGGATGTCCTTAGTACTTAGATAGAATCATCAAGAAATTAATCCCATAATGAACTTGGACTGACAATCTCGTAAGTGCACCAACACATAGAGGTCATAGAGATGCGATATATTGTAAATATTGCATGAATGCATTGATTGCGTATGTTCAATTGGATTTTCCCGTTGATTTCCTACATTTGATAACATAAGATTCTTAAATAAATTATATGTAAGTACCTAGTTATAGTAAAATAGACAAAAATACTTCACTTGTTCAGTTCAGTTCAAATTTTTTATTGACCATAAAATCATACAGTATATTACTTATTAGTCAACGTCAATATAATATTAATATTTTCGTATACAACCGCCCGTTCGGAAGTTGTGGGCTTAGGGATGTATGTAAGGGGGCAGCCTCGGACTCCGCTGGTGACGTGTCACCGGTGTGTCAGGTGTGATGATGGAGCGCTCTCCGGTGGTAATCTCGAAGGGAGTGGTGTTAGACTTGACCTCAGATATCGGGCAGTTCTCGTGAAGGCATCGGTGCGGTTGTCGCGTAAGCTCGAGAACTCTTTGTAAATTAGTGTTGCTGTCTGCTATTATTTTATCTAGTTCCATTATTTGTTTTGCTTCGGATAGTGAGTATTTAGTAGCCATATTTTGAAGTTCTCTCTCAAGTTGCGATATTTTTAGCTCTAGATCAGTGACTATATTCTAATATTCATCTGTTCTTTCCTGTAGCAATCTTGTTATTTCTTAATCAATAATTTTCTTATTTTCCGGAGTCTGGCAACTGCTAAGCTTCTGCAGCCGGTTTTGGGTCCTGACAATAGCTTTTTTTATTTTTTTTCACTGTATTTTCTTGTTTTTGACAGCGGTGTAGATTTCTTATTAGTATTTGTTAAGTCAATTAATATTGGTTTTGGATGTTGAGTTGGAGTCACACTGTCTAAATCGAGTGCATGTTGCATGATTATGATTAAAGGAATCATTATTTATTTATTTAAAGTGAATAAAAATAATATATCAGCCAGTTTAACATGTTTTATACCTATGTATGCGCTATTGCGAGTTTGCGACGGATATGATCTATCTGTTTTACAAAATATTTGACATTCTAAGTTTTAGATTCAGACAGGTTTTGATGTGATTTTTTATATAATATGAAGCTGTTTAAATGTCATTCTAGCATTTAAATCAGACCTCCAATATATTTCATTCCAGATTCTACACAGAACTATTTATTCAAGTCAAGTTTTATGAAATTCTTAAGTCACTCAATGTCTCTTCGCACTCGGCTCGCTGGTTTGACTCCTATCTTAGAGACCGCCAACAGCGCATTAAGTCCGAGGAGATTTGTACGGACTGGTGTGATCTCTCCGCCGGTGTTCCTCAGGGTGGCATCCTTTCTCCTCTACTCTTCTCAGTTTTCATCAACTCCATCTCCGACGTACTTACTTCTTCATATCATCTTTACGCAGATGACTTACAAATATACCGGCATTTCTCTCCGTGTGATGTGAATATGGCTGTGGAGGCTTTGAATGCTGACCTCGATAACATTAGTAATTGGGCTGTTTCTTACGGTCTGTTGGTCAATCCAAGTAAATCGCAAGCGATGATTATTGGTACCTACACGGAACTCACTTAACTTAGTGCAGAAAATGCGCGTCGATCCTGTGCTGTACCGTAATCGCTTACAGCACCAAAGCCAAGAACCTAGGGGTTATATTTGACAATTTGTTGTCCTGGTTACCACATGTATGTGAGATCAGCAGACGAGTCTTTGCGTCATTTCACTCTCTCCGGCGATTGCAGTACTTCCTCCCATTTCAGACTAAAATCATTCTTGCTCAGTCACTTCTACTCCCTTTAATCGACTACGCGGATGTTTGCTGGGTCAGTGCGAACGAAGAACAACTGAACAAACTCGAAAGACTTCAGAATCTCGGGATTCGGTTTATCTTCGGGCTACGCAAGTATGACCATGTCTCTCAGTGTCGCAAGCAGCTAGGATGGCTTCCGATTCGTCTTCGCCGTGATATGCACATTCTCTCCTTTCTGTTTAATATTTTTAAAAATCCCCGCTATCCCGTTTATCTTCGTGAACGTTTTGAGTTTCTCTTCCCCAGGGATAGCAACAGGAGATCCCACACGATGTCTCTTCTTTCGATTCCTCGGCATTACACTACTGCCTATAATCACTCGTTCAGGTTGAGGGCAATCCGATTGTGGAACGCACTTCCCTGCGCTATAAGGGACAGTCCCACAATTTATACTTTTAAGAAAAGAGTAAAAAATCATTTCCTTTCTCTTTCGTAATAGGTAGGTATTATTATTATAGTATTTATGTACCTATGTATGTGTATGCATGCTAAGTAGTTCTTATTTATGCTATGTATTACTTTATTTATTGTATTATCTATGTTTTAGGTTGTAGATATCTACCTATTATTTATTTATTTTATAGCAAGTGTAGTTTTATTCAGTTTATTTTTATCTTTGTGCACTAGGACTATCCTCTCAGCACCATCTTTCCTGTCCTGCCTAGGTTTGCTGGTAGAAATCTCTCTTAAGAGATAAGCTCGCCTTTGCGCACTATTATGTTATTTAAGTTTTATTATTACGTTACTGTGCAATAAAGAATATATGAATATGAATTAAAATTCATGGAGTGTTCTCGCGATGTTTCTTGGTACCTGCGTATCACGTGGAAGTGGTAGCTCGCATGGTTACAGGAGAGATACATACACTGGGGCCTGTACCAGTATGAATGGTCAAAACTTGACTAATGAGAACAAATTACCAACATCAAAGAAAAGGAGAGGTTGAGCATAGATGAAGGCTGGGCTGCCTGCTGTACGAGTGATGCAGAATTTCTACCCAAGGAATAACGTGCGCTGTTTGAACACCAAGCAATAGTCAAGGCATCACACCATAGTGATCATCATTCAAAAGTGTCAATCACGATGACCATCACCTCTCGTCGACACATCTTATCTATCTATTGTTCTCCATTGTTCGTTTGTTTGACCGGTGTGCTTCTGAGAGTGAACCAGTTACAAGGTACCTACATCACGAATATCACGACATGATAGTTTGAGTTGTTGACTCGTTGCTTATTTATCAAAGACCAAGCGCTAATATTGGTTATTTGATTAGAAATGCTTTTATGTGTGGTGGATGACGTCTTCACAAGCGACGACTTTCATCGAAAAGTTTCAAACGAGTGCTCAGCAATCAGATAAGAATAAGTCAGTCCTCATCTTTATGAGTGAATTGAACTACCTATGTATTGCACAAACTGTACTCACCGAATCAACTTCTGTAGCGATGGTAAAATTAACTGTTAGATACACATTTTGAACAACACCTTGAGTCCGCAGTTTTATAACTCCATACAACGTCCTGTCAATCTTAAACTCAAATGTATCTGGACATGGTGACCGTTGGCTACTTATTATACTTATTGTATTAAACAGTCCCATAACGATGAGTATCCTTTTGTCAAACAACTCCATCTTAAAGCACTAAATATGTTTTGTTCTTTATTCACTGTATGTCCAACACAAAACTAAGCTCTGTTGTTAAAACATTTTACTTGATAGGGACATAATGTCCAGAGCTTTAGATTGCGAGTTCACTGTGCGATCTATAAAGACTTTTGTACGTGTGTCTTTATCAGCGTACAGATGTATACTGGTAAGACTTTATCAGAATAACACACGAATGTATTAAGAATATGATTATGTATGGTATAATCGTACGTATTGGTATGGTTGTACTTGTACAGCGGCCCAGACCAGGAAAATCCATAACCTGTTTCAAAATACGCAACATCGCGAACAAGCCAACAACCAGTTAAAGATGTTTTGAGTTTATACTATACACAAGGCATATTATTATATTAGCAGCAGAGCGAAATCTTATGGGTTTTTTGTGCGAAATCTTGTACCCGAGAGCGAGGGGATTAACCGGAGGAGCCGAATTTTTTTACTGCGCGTAAAATCCACATTCCTGGCATTTGGATAGCCTGTTAGCTCAACGAAAAGCTCTACCAAGCCCTTATTTAAAATATAAACATCGTGTGAAGTTCGTTAGATATTGAGTACCTACCTTACCTACCTACTAATCGAAAGAGAATCGAAGGGATGTATTGGCGCGGATATTATATTTTGCAGTTGTAACGACAGCAGATTTATATGTTCACAAATTTCTAAATGACTATCAGCAATATACCTATTTATATGTTTTATAGAGTAATCAATAACATTTTCGATGCTATGGTATTATATTATAGTAAAGCCGGGCCTGTAGAACTACGTAGTTAGATAACTGTATGATTAGATTAGAGATTAGATGTAAGGGCGTGACCCATTAGATGGGTAGAACCTATTACTACCTACCATATAGGTTGAACTAAAACATTCCTTGTCTTGACTCTTCGAGTCATCACAACGATAGGAGATGCCACTTACAAATTAAATATACTTATTTAGTAACACATAAACACATTCCATACCACGTGCGCGTAGAAAACTTGTTATAACCCAGGAAACTCCACCGTTCTATATAATATAATTACAGCTTGCATATCTGCTTGTATTAACTAAATGGGCTAGACCATTTGAATGGTCTAGAAATGGTCCTATCTTATCATAATGAAGGTCGTTTGAGGGTCCGAGGTTTTGACCACCACCGCCCCGGGGCCTTCTTGGCCCAAAAGATTTCGCTCGCCGTGCAGCGCGGTAACGCAGCCAGCGTTATGGGCGCCTTTGGTCCGGGCGATTCTTGGGGCGGTTTGTTTGTATAATTGATTATTTAGTCATATGAATGAAAGTGATAGAGCTACAACATATGAACATAACACTGAAGATGAAGGCCCGCGTAAGAAGCGAGTATGAATTCACTTGACCGCGGACCCGGATAGGAGCTCTAGGTAGGAACTAGGAAGCTAGGTAAACAGTGGTTTCTGTGTTCGACCATTAACTTTTAGGTCTAATGATGGTTTTTGAACGTTTAGTTTCACCCAAGTATTTCTTCTGTACCCAAGCTCAACTTACACCATCCATACCTACTATACCCATGGGAGTTTTGTCCAGAGTCCAGACCAGACGATAATAGACCGTCATAGTACGATTAAGTCGGTATGTTAGAATTTAGAATGTATGTATGTTAGGTAAGTATATTATAACAGGTTTGTATTATTTTTCTTGATTTCCTTCCCCGATATCCTATCCCACATAAAATACTACTTTGTATTAGTTATTCTGTGATATGATAATACTATACTACTGCGTCAACTGGTAACCAATATCAACTGATGGAAAATCCAGTGCTGCAATACCAAACCGTCAGTCGTACGTGACGTCACATTATGATCAACATCACTACTTCGTCATAAGTTAACGACCAAGGATATTGACTTGGTGGCAGGCTGGGTCTGGCTGGCTGCATATCAACTATTTAGTAACTACCTATATTTACTTATTATGAGTTACTGTATGCCGGCCCTTTATCGTATTTTAGTTAACATATTGTACTACTACCTACTACTACCTACCTACCTCGATATCTTCATGCTTGTCTCCCACAAGAGGGGTACCTACTCACTCAGTCAGCGAAAACCTTCATGTCAAAAAAATGAAAATCCGTATATATTTCGTACCTATATATTTATTGCACATAAAAGACAAAACACAAAAAATGCAGAGAAGTAATTTACAAAGGCAAGCTTATCTCTAAAAAGAGATCTCTTCCAGCTAACCCAGGATGGACAGAGAAAAATAAAATACAGAACAGGTAGGCCTATGTGCTCAAGTAGTGAAAAAAGAATATAAAAAAAAACATAATATTACTAATCTACTGAATATACTACATATTCCCAGGTAAAAAATGCTCGCTAGGAACTCGAAATAAAAATTGGTCAAGTGCAAGTCAGACTATCACATGAAGGGTACCGCACCATCGTACAACATGCTTTAGTTATTGTTCTGAGGTACAACAAGATCCAAGGCACAGATTAGTTTTTTTTTTAAATTTATCCATGTTACAAATAGTTTTTTTTATTTTTATTAAGTTTACGGTGCGATCACGGAAACCTACATGGTTTATGCGTGATCTCTGTCGCTCGTTCTAAAGTAGTGAAGAAGTCAGAAGAAGTAGATAGATAGCTACTTCGTAATCCAAGTGCCTGACCGTTATTACAAGAATATCGTCACCTCGTAATTTTGCTATCCAAAAGAGTCGGGCACTATTGTATTGAAATTTAGGTACTTACAACTATTTTATTCTAAGCACCCATACTTTTTCGTGCAGTATTTGTTGTTGTAGCGGCAGCAGACATACACATTCTCTGAAAGTTTCAACTTTCTAGCTATTACGGTTTGTGATAAAGAGCCTGCTGACCGACAGACGGACAGTGGAGGCTTAGATAAGGCCCTAGTTTACGACCGATCGTTAGCGACGGATCGTCAGGCCCCCATATACGGGACGATCGATCGCCAACGATCAATCGCAAATTGTTGCATTTCAACACTCGCAACAGACGATGGATGGTCAAGGTCAAGTGTTGGCGATTTGTTAAATTTTTGTCTTACCCACTTACTCTCGTATTTGTGAGTAAGTTGTGGAACACGCTTCTTTTCACCTTACTTCGCTGATTAGTAATCACTCGCACTTCTCAGTTGCTTTCTGCACGTTGCTCGCACTCGCACTCACACTTTACACCTGCACTGTACACAAAGTAAAAACGGGCCTTTATCAACAACCTTATACAACACTGACATGGCAACTTTAATTAAAAAATAGGGTAAAGGGTACTAATTCCAGCACCCCCCCATTGATTGGCACTCTGGACTTTGAACACAATTATTAAGAATTACCAGTTAAGAAAAGTAAAACAAAAATTTCTATTAAATCCACCATTTCGTAAGTGACAATACAAAATTGGTAGTTTTTAGATGAAACTACTGGCAACTCTGTGAAAAAATGTTCTTTCCCAACATGTCTCTGTGTGGTGCGGATTGTTGAAATCGTTACGATTTTTGTTAAGAAACAGGTGAGTGTTGAAGCCTTTTTACTTGTTATTTTGGAAGTCTAGATGCGAGTTAATGGTTTTGTTGTTATTATATGAGTCAAGTTATGATATTAAGCAGTTTGTTATTGTATTTCAACGCCTAAAATCAGTTTTATTTGGGGCCAATCATTGTAACCTTAAGTTTCTATGAAGGTGCAGTTCATTGGCACCGGGGCTAATGATTGTTAAAACTATTTCAGAATTTGTAATTGCAATTAGTACCTAAATTAATTGCGACGAATGAGTTGTTTAAAAGTATGCACTCAAAAATGTCATCAGCCCTCTGTAAACAAATGATGGCACTGCTAATCATTGTACTTTTTGACCATTGGCACTGCTGATGATTGTATTCTAAGTGGGGCCAATCAATGTACTGAGTTTTTACGATTATGCTTTTATCTAGTAGTGATGTGCACATTTTATATTTTATTTTATTAAAAGTTTGGAAAGGTTAGAGGTGGGTATTTTCACCAAAAATATTTTGTATATAGGGTATTATAGGTATAGATAGATAAGGTACCCACATTCGAATAAGTCGAAATCTGAGGTAGGTAGCAGGTTCTACGGAATCTACGGATAACATTCCAGAATATAATTCATAAAGTTCTAGGTATTTTATTTTATTTCCCATCACTATTACTCAATGGAGTACATTCATTGGCACCTCACGTGTATAATGATTGGCATGCCAATCTTTATACTTATTATAGGGCTAATCATTGTGCTGAAGGGGCCAATGAATGTACTTTTGGGTAATTTTTCACTATTTTGTGAATTGATGAATTAAAATTAGATTTTAGAAAGATAAATCAGGTTTTATTAGGTTCTTAGATCCCTATAGTAGTAGAAAACACAACATCATGATAGTTTCAACAGCTACCTACATAGATATTGAACCTCAAACATGAGATTTTCCTTAAGGTGCCAATCATTGTACTGCTTACCCTATTTATGTCATCGAAAAAAAGATGGAGAATTGTTTGGCTGATTTCGGCGTTTGTGTTTTTGATTGAAAATGAGTGCAGCTATAGCTAGCCAGACATTTTAAGATTTATGGCATTTATGTACAACAGAAAATGGTAACGCTTGTTGACAATTTAGATTCATTATCTTTGGTGGAGCCTATTTTCAAAGATGTCAAGTATTACATCTCGGGCGATGTCGCGGATAAGGTATGTTTTTTTTACTTCTTTTAGTGTTTACTCTTGGATTTTTTGAAATACTTACAGTGTCCTCAGTTTTCAAAAGACTCAGTACACAAATTTGGTTTCAGATTATGCTGTTACTCCATGCCGGGGGCGCCGAGAACCAAAAATACTTCACGGACTATGTCACGCATCTAATTTGTGGTCAGAATGCCGTCGACACAGATCTCGAAGGAGCTCAGGACATCTATCAGATCCCTGCTGTGACGGAACACTGGGTGGCAGCCTGCGCGCGCCTCAAGCGCCTCGCTAAGACAAAGCCCTACAGCCCTAACAGGAGCAAGATATTTGCCAATGTTGTTGCTTGCGTGAGTAAGGTGAGCTCAGCAGATGCCAAGTCACTGTACACACTTATCACATACTATGGCGGAAGAGTGCAGCTGAATTTCACAGCACAGTGCTCCCACCTGATCTGTGGCTCCGCTTCAGGCAAAAAGTACAAGTCAGCATTGACACTACCAAGCGGTAAAGTGAAGATTGTCACACCGGATTGGGTGCTCGAAAGTATACGAGCTAGAGTACAGGCAGTCACAGAGATTTTTCACCCGAAACTGCTCATAGTACCGCAGCCACCTCAGTTCAAGTCTATGGAGTCTCGGATTAGTGCCATTACAGGTTTTGACTTTGAAGAAGGTATTGCAAAGAACGAAGTTCCCACTCAAAACATGTCTGAGAATAAGGATGACAGTACTCAGGCTCTCCTAGACAAGCTGAAGCAGAGAATGCCCTGGAACCATCCACCGTCCACAGCCTCATCTTCTCCATCTCCCAATTCTGCAGCCACCACCATGGGCTACACCAACTCTTCTCTACCCACCTCCAGTGTCATGAGCAAAGCAATGCCTCAAGGCATTGTCACTCAAAACATGCAGATACAAAATAGTCAGGCCAATGCACAAATGATGCAGAAGTTTGGCCAAAATACTATTGTAACATCACAGGGTGGCATGAGTTTACAGAGTCAGCAACAAGTCTACAATCCAAACCAACCGCAACTGCAACAACACCAACAACAGCAAATGCAGCAACAGCAGCAACAACAACAGCAGCAGCAGCAACAACAACAGCAGCAACAACAACAGCAACAACAGCAGCAGCAACAACAACAGCCTCATGGTATCACTGCCATCCAGATACAACAGCAGAAGATGCTGCAACAACACCAACTCAGAATGCAGATGTTGCAACAACAACAAAAGAACCAGAACATCAACCAACAACAAACACAGCAACAATTCCAACAACAACAGAGTGTTGCTGTTTCACAGATGAGCCAGCTGCCAAGCCAGTTGCAACAACATATCCAAGGAACACAACATCATGTGCAGCAATCACAAGGCAACATGTCAACCAACACATCCATGAGCTCTGCTCAGCAGCAGATTGAGAATATCAGCCAGATGCTGAGTCAGAGCGCCAACAACCTGCAGCAGCAACAAATCAACCAGCAGAACATGGTCATGAAGCAAAACTTGAGCCTCAGCCAGCAGACAGCTTCACAGGCTGTTCAGAACATCGCTCAACAGCTAGCTCAATCCACCCAAAATCTTCAAAATAGTCTTCAAAATGCTAAAATGAATCAGAACTTGGCTCAAGGACAGATGATTGGGCAGCAGCAGCTATTGAGCGGTGGACAACAACAAGGAGGCCTGATCCAGCAGCAGAATGTGCAGACTATGAGCAGCCAACAGCAGAACATCAGCATGGGGGTAGTCAACCAACAGATGGTCACATCACAGGCTCAATCAGGGACAACCCAACTGAATCATCTTGTTGGTGCTTCTGGCCAACAAACCCTCATTGGCCAGCAAATCCAAGGAGTCCAACAGACAATTCAGCAAGGCACCCATAATGCTTGGAGACAGAGCATTCAAATGGTCCAAAACATTGGACAGGGCCAGCAACAGATCATAAGAAGCCCTTTAGTGCAGTCACGCAACCCACAGAATCAGGTCATACTACAGCAGCAGATAATGCAGACCCAACAGCAAGCCATGATCAACAACCAACAGGCGAACAGTCCTCAACACTCCATTCAGCAGCCACAACAGATTCTACAACAATCACTTGGTCAAGGCCAGACTATAAGTCAAACACACCATCAGATACTGGTCCAGAAGCAGCAATTGCTGAGCAGCGGAGGGCAGCAACAGATAGTTCAGGCTCCTCAGCAGGTCTTGATCAACCAGCACACTGGCCAGCAACAAATCCTGGTCCATGGCAATCAGCAGGTCACTTTACAAGGCAACCAGCAAATTGTATCTCAGAGCCAGTTAGTTCAAGGCGGTCAGATCATAAACCAGGGGCAACAAATAATCACCCAAGGCTCACAGCAGGTCCTGTCACAAGGAGGGCAGCATGTTATCACTCAACAAGGCTCACAGCATCAAGTTGTTATCGCTCAGCCCAACCAGATTGTAGGACAATCTAACCAGATAATTGGTCAGAATCAGGGTCAGGTGTTGTCCCAAGTTCCACAGTCGCCAGGAGCACCACAGTTGTCTGGGGTGCAGCAGATCATCACTCACGGAGGGACACAGCAGATAGTGTCTCCGGGGGGTCAGCAGATTGTTCAAGGGCAGAATGTTTCGTGGCAGCAGCAGCAGTACTTGCAGCAGAGACAGCAGATTGGGCAGCCTGGTGCCGTTGGGCCGAGGGTAAGTGTACAAATTAAATATTAGTTTGAAATATTCTTAACACCCTTTTTAGGGTTCCGTACCCGAAGGGTGCCAAACGGGACCCTATTACTGAGACTTCGCTGTCCGTCTGTCCGTCCGTCCGTCCGTCCGTCCGTCCGTCCGTCCGTCCGTCTGTCACCGGGTCCGTCTGCACGAACCGTAATAGCTAGAAAGCTGAAATTTTCACAGAATGTGTATATCTGTTGCCGCACCAACCACAAATACTGAAATACGAGAGATATTACAAATTGAAAGTGGTCTCGGTACAAGATACGTCTTCACAACACGCTTGAAAAGTTTATACCAAGGCCATTTTGTTTTGGTAGGTAAGCCTTCTTTT
Organism: Argyresthia albistria; assembly: GCA_963457715.1. NCBI lineage: Eukaryota > Metazoa > Arthropoda > Insecta > Lepidoptera > Argyresthiidae > Argyresthia > Argyresthia albistria. The sequence goes on along the minus strand of OY735274.1, from coordinate 4,561,745 downwards.
AATGAAACTAAATTTAAATGATATGGCAATGTCGTCCCCGGACTTCTACAAAGACTTTAAATATTAATTGATGAATTACGACGTCTCTATTTATTATGTAGAACTTTTAGAAAATAATTATAAAATTAATAGTTTTTAATTACTTTTGTTTTCATACAAATCTCAGAGCACAGAAATTAATTTTTTCCTTTTGGCCACTTCAAGTTTGGCTGCCAGTGATGTTTTAATTAAATACTCTTTGGTGCGTTGAAATGATGTTTTGCAGTCTGCATGACATTGACATAATGAGTGAGTGAACCTCATTGTACGGAAATTGTAGATGGGTGTCTCACGTTTTCCAGTAGGAGTAGGTTGTAGACAGTGCTGCTTACGGCGGCGTTTAGTAGGTACTAAAGGCCCTAAAAGCGCGGCAAGCTTTGAATCAATTCAAATGTTATTTTTCAACTAGCTACAAAGTTATTCTGACATAAGATGATAATTTGAACAAAACTTTTTGGGTATTTCATGAAAAATACAGTTACAGATCACACATATACAGGGTGGAACAAACGAATGGGCCCTGGAGGGAAAGTACCTTAAAATCTCAAGATATCCGACCGTCCGTCTGTCTGTCACCAGGCCGTATCTCATGAACCGTGGTAGCTAGACAGTTGATATTTTCACAGATGACGTATTTCTGTTCCCGCTATAACAACAAATACTAAAAACAAAATAAATTTAATATAAAGGGGGCTCCCATACAATTAACGTGTTTTTTTGCGGTTTTTTTAACCGACTTCCCAAAGGAGGAGGTTTACAATTTACAGTTTGTATTAAACTCAATCTAATCAAATAGGGTTTGTGGAAGTCGGTTTTTTCTAAAGTTTACTTTTTGTTCCAATTATATAGATAATGGTACGGAACCCTTCGTGCGCGAGTCTGACTCGCACTTGGCCGGTTTTATTATAGTTTCGGATAGTGCTGTATGTCAAAATTTAGTCTGGGCTGAAAAATTCTAATCTTGTAGGTACCTGTGAATGAGATCTCTATTATTTGTTTTATTAAAAACCATTCACTTTTGCTGTAACTATATTTAATTATTCTTTCCATCATCATAATCATCAATTTCACCACATTACCCCACTGCTGGGTATAGGCCTCTTTTTTACCACGCCATCCACTCCGGTACATCCACCAGCTGTCGTCGATGATCTCATCCGTCCATCTGGCTGGTGGTCTGCCCACTGGTCGTCCTGCTCGCTATAAAAGCTAATGTTTGTACTGGGTAGGTGCAATGGTCGTCGAGCGGCGGCGGCAGGCAGCTCATCCACCTGGACGCGCAGACACACCTACAGCTGCAGCAGATGGACCCGAAGCAGCGCGCGCTGTTCGTGGCGCAGCTCCAGAAGAGACGCCAGCTGAACATACAGCGGGCGCAGGCGTTGGCGCAGCAGCAGGTATGTCGAATAAGTGGGTGGCGGGTGACAACGGCCTAGGCTCTTTCGAAGAGATTAGGTGATTTTGTAAATGTGCTAATTTGGGATTAATGTCTTAAGAAGTCTGAGAAAAGGTGCTTTTGGGATTAGAGTCTACTAAACACAGTGTATTTTGGGTTTAATTCCAAAATAACCGAAAGGGACCTAGGCCTTATATGTATAACCAAGACAAGTCGGCATTTCAAACTTTGTATAGCCAATTCCGCAGGCTACAAAAATATTAGTTTTAAGGTATCTTGTTTCCCGATTGACCCGCCATTTCGTCTGCAGCCTGGAGTGCCGGTATCCCCGGGCGCGCCCGTCGTGCCGGGAGCCCCGCAGAGCGTCACTTTCATTCGGAGCCAGTTGCCGCCGGGGCTATCGCAACAGCAGCAGGTATACAGACGCTCATAATTCATCCTTTTACGGATTTCAGTTGGGCGAAGGCATATGTGATGTGACCAAGTTTCTTGCCACCTGAGTGACGCGTGAAGATTTTCTCTGGTACCAAGAAACCTGGCGGAGCCTGTAGTAGATCAAAGATAACCTTTCACAACAGCGCTTGGATACAAAAATTCACTTCGGATTCTTTGAAAAGTGCAATCAAAGGTGGCGGTATCTAAGTCCGACTACTCACAAGCCTGCTGCAGGGGCAATCTAGGGTGAATTTACTAAGTGTGTTAAACTGGAGCCGCCTATTGTGTGCGCTTGGAGTGGTGTACTCACACAGCAGGCCGCTCCAGTTTAAATTTTTCTCCCTAGATCGCCCCTGCAGCACACATGTGAGTGGCCGGCTTAAGTGAACATACGATAATCTGTGTTGTCGCAGGTACAATGGCTGCAGCAGCAGGGTGCGCGCGCGACCACGATTCCCGCCGCGTCGCCGGCGCCGCCGCAGTCGCCTGGTCAGTTGTAGCATAGCACCGCTGTCGGCGACCTCTCTATTCTAGAAGCTTTTGTTTGTTTGTTTGACTTGAGTCACCTTGGTCAGGAAGAGCAACATCCTAAGTACGTTCTATTTTTTACTGAATGGCTGTGCTTTTGTGTGTACTTCCATCTACATCACTTTGCTATGTATTGTTATTCTAAGGCTGAATTTCTGGTTTCACCTCATTCGCAAGTATATTCAGACCGCGCTAACACCTCATACATACTTATCAGTCATCCGTGATACGGGCCACCTCGTTTGCCATGCCGACATTATACTTTCAAAGTGTTATCTAACGCTCGGGGCAAATCATAAATTTCGCTGCATCAGTATTCTTCCGATCTCATAGTTGTAGGCATATCTGGCATTTTTTTATGTGAAAATCTATTTATATTTTTTAAGTGCGCCAAATGCGTTGTGATAAAAATCGTGAACCTAGGTCGATTATGGAATGTAAGCTTTTCTTGTTTTGTTTTCTTTATTTATATAAATGAGTTGATTTTGATAAATTCGTATCATTTTGCTTGTGCCACTAATAATATGTCTTGTGCTTTATTTCTAACCTTGCATGCAAACCTACACATAAGTGTTTTCCAGTTTTCACCCTGTTAGGAACTATTAACATAGCTACTTACTTTGTTATGCACTAATGCAAAGCACTGGTCTCATTCAGCGCATGTCATCACACAGATGTGATATCAACAAGTTATACTAGAATAAACTCAAAGTCAGCACTGTCCCTAATCCTATTAATGCTTTAATCAGTTTTTTTTTCGAACCCGTTCACTATGTTAATTTGACTAATATTGTGCTTAGAATGTTATCATAATAAACATGCTGTGAAGACATCAGCCGAAATGGTGAAGAGAAAGAGAAACATGCATGAAAGTAAAACGAGGGTCCAGCCCGCTGCATCTAGACATGAAGTAAAAATAATTCAGTGGGAGTTTGTTCGCTCTTCTCCTATAGTGGTCCAAAGTAGAGAAAAGTCAAATAGAATCGCACACGAAGGGTACCGTACCATCGTACAACAAAACTTAAGCACTCAAAACAATAAAACAAAAAGAAAATTAAAAAAGATTATGCCCTCACGGTGATTTGAACTCACGACCTACGGATTGAGGGCTTACAACATACCGGCTGAGCTACCACAACGGTTGACGCGAAATATACCATCATATTGAAATGCGTGGGTGTATCATAACAAGTCTCTTGTATGAGGACCCCCTTTAATTGGGTGTATCATAACAAGTCTCTTGTATTTTTTATATCTCTCGTATTTCAGTATTTGTTGTTGTTGCGGCAACAGATATATGTACACATTCTGTGAAAATTTCAACTTTCTAGCTATTACCATTACGGTTCGTGCTCTAGGACCCGCTGACGGACAGGCGGACAGCGGAGCGTTAATAATAGGGTCCCGTTTGGCACCCTTCGGGTACGGTACCCTAAATATTACGTTCTCTATACTATCTGCCAAATATCGCCGCGGTGGCGGTGGCGGTATTTGGCAGATAGCGGGTCAATGACTCCAGAAATAGAGGAAGAAGAATGCAAAGTGTATGAAAAATAACCGGCCAAGTGCGAGTTGGACTCGCGCACGAAGGGTTCCGTACCATTATTTTTAAAAAACCGCAAAAAAAAAACATGTTGTATGGGAGCCCCCCCTAAATGTTATTTTAATTTTAATTTAATTACTTATTTTTTAAGTAAATAATCAACTCAATATATTGTGAACATTTTAAGCGTCTACCTGCTACCATTATCAATATCGAGCAAAAATTAGCAAAAAAATCACGTTTGTTGTATGGGAGCCCCCCTTAATATTAAATTTCTTTTGTTTTTTTAGTATTTGTTGTTATAGCGGCAACAATACATCATCTGTGAACATTTCAACTGTCGAGCTACCACGGTTCATGAGATACAGCCTGGTGACAGACAGACGAACGGACGGACAGACAGCGAAGTCTCAGTAATAGGGTCCCGTTTGGCACCCTTCGGGTACGGAACCCTAAAAACCAGTCCCGACACCGCCTTCGGCCCTACTTTCTGCGCATTCACTCTGGGGATTCTTCGCATGTCCATATCTTTTAACAAACGCAAGTTTTGACTTGCCGACGGCGCCGAGACGCATCGCGCCGACTTTGTAGTCGTAATAAACCGTATTCTGCGCCCGCGCCACAGCTATTGACATGCAATTCGCGTGTACAATCCGGCGCCTGGACATACGTGTCGTGTTGGACGTGTGTGTACTCACGGTGTGCGTGCAGGCGGCGCGGGCAGCCCGGGCGGCGGCGCGGAGTCGCAGCTGCAACAGCTGCAGCTGCAGCGCCAGCAGCAGTACCAGCGGCTGCAGCAGCTGCAGGCGCAGCGCGAGCACGTGGCGCACCACCACGCGGCCGTCAAGCAGGTGAGCACACGCACACACACTTTACTATATACAGCTGCAGCGCCAGCAGCAGTACCAGCAACTGCAGCAGCTGCAGGCGCAGCGCGAGCAAGCTAACTCGTACATAGTATAGGCACAGAATTTCTGATTCTAACCCGTGACCTCTTGCTTGGGATCTCGCTCGTCACTAGATAACATCTTGTCTGGTCTGCGGGCGACGGGGGACGAAAGATCGCGTGGCGGGAAGGAAAGCAGGGGCGACGGCGGGGTAGTGCAGTAGTATGTGTGCGTCATGTGCAGCGATGTCTCCCGTCCCCGTCGCCCGCAGACCATGGGAGTGTCACGTGTGAATATGGCAAGTTATAGTGGTTTCACGCTCGATTCTCACGTAGGTCGGTAGAGGTGCTGTAATTAAACATCACATAGCAACATAGTTGCGGCGATGGGCTACCAAATCTTCAAAGCTGATGATTCTTTCAGAACCTGATGGCGAATATAATATATTAGTACCAAATATCAGCAAACACGTAAAACATACTATTCACATACGAAGTTCTGCGTCACCTGCGGGTCCGAATGCGGGCCTATTTCCAAGTATCCTGGACCTGAGACAGATTGCATGGGTGAGGCCCCATTATGCATTGCTGCGTTGCGTCTTGTCGTTTTGGTTGCGTCGACCGACGCCTCGATATTTTTAAACGACGATGCAACAAATTGTTGTGGCAACATGGAAAATATATGTGAAACAACGCAACGCACCAAGAGGGCATCACTATATGTGTATGTAATCGTTTGTCCGTGTGCAGGGCGCGCCCATGGTCGGCGGCGCTCCGCAGGCGGTCGCCGCAGCGCCCATCGCCGGCATCGCCGAGCAGCAGGTGGACGGCTCGTTGCTGGCCGCCGCGCAGGACCAGGCAGGTACGCAACACACAGGGACAACAGACACATCACGGGGAGCGGGGCGGTGGGGTTGACAAACTTTACAAAGTGTATGGTCACTTGGTCAGCCAAATGGCCGCCACAGAGACATAACAGTGCGAGCCCGCTTCTGAACTTGGTGTGAGGTGGTTGTATTTGTCATCCTGCCTACTGCTCGTGACCGACCCACCGGTGATGTTCCGAGGCCTTTACAGACATATTTCATTCATTCATTTATACTTTATTGCACAAAAACATAAAAAACACGTAACATTTACAGAAAGATAGATAAATATATTTATGTAAATTTTCAGACACTTGTAGAACCTACGTCTTGGACACCAGTGACCTGGGGATCAAGGATAGATATTGTTATTGAAAACGGTCATTAAATCTATCTTTCCGTCACGCAGCAGGTATTGACGGAACATGTCTAAGAGTTATCCTTTCCTACATAGATTCAAGTGCAGTTATTTCCTCAGGCGGCGGCGCAGTGCTGGTGAATCCGAAGACGAAGACTGCGCTCGCCAACATGCTGAGCATCCGCCTGCAGGGCAGCGCTGCCCCCGCCGCGGAGCACGAGCCCTCCGCCGCCGGCACGCTGAGGTAAACACACACACACACACTGTTATATGCTTTATTTAGAGTTTTGGTCATGTCTACTCGTAGTCTGGGTCGAAAATCTATCATCAAATCGGTCCAAATTCCATGTCACAGTCAGAACTTTTCGTCAGAGTCGGCCGGAGGCTGCGAGAGGTTGGATCGTTATGGTCTGGCCAGCCTCCTTTGGTT
>OY735274.1:4415041-4555064 GCA_963457715.1 Argyresthia albistria | reverse complement strand
AGATTACCATTTCAGGATAGCTTCGTACGCTTGGAATATGCAGGTGGCTACTTCTACTGTGCGCGACTTGAGGCTGAGCGTCGCTTCTGGGTTGCCGGGTTGCAGTTTCAGCTCCAATAGGACCCAGATATTATTGGTTAGTTTGAGAGACTGGTATAGCATGTCTTGGCCTTCTACGTTTCTCTTGGCGATCGTGTAAACGTTGTTTAGTGTCATTTTCTGTGCGATCGAGTCGGAGTTGCCCAGGACGTTGCTCAGAGTGTGTTGGACCTGGAGATCGAAAAGGTAATATTTTTAGCACTCGTTTAGACAAATATCTGCTTATCTGAGAAAAGGCTCACCATTACACAAAAGGCTCACCTCAAATTCAAGGATCACCTTAATAAAAATCTCTGTCGCTTATATGTATGTAATATGACGTTCAGAGTCAATCATTTCTGTCTGCTTAAGCGTCCGCGTAAAAAACAAAATAGCTCAAAACCTATGAAAACCAGAATAAAAGAGCCGGTCTTTTTAACGTTTGTACAGACACGACGGGTTTCAGAACTGTGCGGGAGCCATGCTGCACCCGTAGCATGCCTGCACACAGGCGGCTCACCTCGTTGGCGGCCGGGATCTCCTTCCAGGTGGTGAGGAACACGCGCTTGTCCAGCTGCCCGTCCTCAGTGAACAGCACGTGCGCGGGGATCAGGCACGCGAAGTAGAACACGTCCACGTTGTTCTTGATCGCCACCTGGGACACGCACGAGGCGTTAGATGTATGTGATGCGCACGCATGCACACTCAGATATATCTAAACATACATAAAAATTTAACAACCAAAGTGTCATTTAATTATGTCAACTTTGACAATTTCGCCGTGTAGAATTTTGTCTGGTTTGTTAAGAATATGAAGATTTATTTGAGTATGTGTGTTCACATAATGTCTGATGCTGACTACACAATATAGACATAGGCGGAGAAAAATGGTGTAGTATATCGAGGGTATACTGAAACTGAAAGAACTCGGTGATAGAACTCATTGTGTGAGAGATGCTAGCCGATCGCCGCAGTTGTGGAGATTAAAGGGTTCTAGGTACCCATACTACGTAACCCCTTCCCCCCGCTCGGTGGCTACCCCCATAGTGCATATATGCCATGACTGGTGTTTTGAAGAGCCCCTGAACGCGTACGTACCTGCAAGTTGTTGAGCGGGTCCATCCGCTGCGCGGGCCCGGTGGTGGCGAGCGAGAGCGGCGCGTCCACACTCTGCCCCGGCTGCAGCACGCCCACCGACAGCCCGCCCACCGGGCAGATGCCGAAACTGACACGAAACAACGAAAGTGAGGAATTGCGCGATGTAGGAATGTATGGAAGGAAATTGGGGATTGCACAGTAGCGACATCTGGTGGATTTGAACGAAGCTGCTTGTCAAAGAGGGAGTTTCATGTAACTCTGCGATAAATCTCAAATGACGATGTTCCGTCAGGCGACAATTTTCTAACAAAATCACTGGCTTTTCTACAATATTTTCGCTAAACGTGTATTTTCTCCATTCGGAATCTGCCCAAAAGAATCGACAAAAAAGTTAAGACGGACATGAGAGTATTCTAATCATCAGGGTAAAAGTGGAACGTCCATAAAATTCAGTGACATTACCTGTTCTTGTTGAGCTGAATAGCGAACCCGCTCATGGCCTGCATGGCTTTGTTGGTGAAGGTCATCTCAAGGCGAGGTGCACCGCCCACGCGACTGAAGGTGCCCCAGATCTCTAGCCCTAAAGAAAAAAAAGACTATGAGGACTAGCTCCCGGCATATAATCTTGGCTGCGATTTGGCGAACCGATTCGTGGTCGTTTTGTAGCAGCTGTCAATTTAAAAACTAAAAATACCCTTTCCAAATGCTTATACATTATGGTCTGATTTGATTCTGAGTCTGGTCTCATTTGATTCGCCTTATTAAACTGGGAAGTAACTGTCTCCCATCCATGATACAGGTTCTCCTACTTTAGGACGTGGAACCTTGAATCTGTAAACCCTAATGGCCTTACTACAAAACCATAAACTCCTGTACAACACCTGTTTTAAAACAAAAATACATTATACTAGTGGCTCTGTGAGCTGTAGACCTCGCGAGTATGTCGGTGGGAAAGCTGAACTGCTAACACACATAAATAAAATAACCCAAATAATTTTCTTTCAATAACACATACAAACTTATGAATGTACCTGGTTACGTACATGCAGTATGAAAGTAGCCGCACCAATAACTTTGTAAACTACATTTCGCGATCTTTAATACAACCTATTGACTTTTTACTAAAATTATATAGTCTGTTTCACTCTCATGGTCTTTACGAATCCAACGACACCTCATTTGTTAATATCCATCGAGCCGTTTGGGTTGTAGCGATTTTTTTACATTTTAAAACCCCATATCTCCGCCATTTTGAAAAAAATCTAAAAACTGGCTCGAGTAAAAAATTCTATTTATTTTTCCAACCTGCTCACAAAATTTCACGAGAATCGGTTCATAAATGCGACCTGTAGAGGAGAACAACCGGACAGACATACGAAAGCATTTTTGCCCAAACCTGAAACGGACGCTTCGCTCGCTTCGCTCGCTCGGTCAAAAAGAAAAAAAATATTTAACATATTACGTTTAATATTTTTTCACTTCTCATTCTCGTAAGTTCGTCTTTATGTTGGGTACAGGCTGCATAAAGTCACATTTTATGCACTCGTGCATAAAGTAAAATCTTCGTCTAAATCTCAGACTCTGACAAAGGTTGTCAGGTAAGCAGTCACACACATATGCCCACCTTGCCACTGCCACGTATAAAAAAAGTATATATTGGCGGGAAGTCCTTATTTTTCTTTGCGTTGCATTTTGCAATATTGCTGTTTTCCTCACAATCGAAGTGGAAAGCAGAGTGCATGCGGAGTGTATAACTTTACAATCTACTATTTTGTGGTAACAGAGGGTAATTATTTTGCACAATGAATGATTCTAATTGTTATCCTCACCCTTGCCCTTGTCGGCGGGCAGCCAGCACTGCTTGGCCGGCGTGAAGCAGGCGGGCGCGGCGCTCACGCCGAAGATGTCGCCCAGCAGCCCCGTCGTGCCCACCGCCGGCTCCGGCCCGCCGCCCAGCTGAGCGGGGGGGGGGGGGACACACAGTTAGTCATTCAAGCACCAGCATAAAAATTGAAACAAAAAGTAAAACTTAAAAAAACACAAACCCTATTTGATTAATTAGAAACCAATGTCAAGTGCTTTTTGATGTTAGTGTAACTCACGAGCACGTCCAGCCCGCCGGCCAGGAAGTCGAGGCTGGAGGCGGGCGCGGCGGCGGCCGGCGCGCCGATGTCCATCGAGAGCAAGTCGCCGATCAGCGACTCCTGGGGACAGCCGACCGTGGGACTGAGACCGGGGCCAGGGGCGACACGGATCAACTCATTCACTCACCCTGAGTTTCACGAAACAATTTTTTTATTTAAGCAAATGCTTTGCAGCTGAAACAAATGACTATCCTATGAGATTCTCGCGATTAAATTAGTTAAGTGATAACTTAAATTTCAAAATAGTTTCGTGAAACTCAACATAACTGTAATGGAAAATAAGATAAGCGGACCGCATAAGCGTTGCCGGATTTTAAATTCTCATTGAAATGCTCTGCAGGCTAAATGGTCAAACCAGACACAACTATCTTTTGACGCCTTCGTCAGGGTAAACATCCCAGACCTGGGGAGGGTTTGTTTTCTGAATCCCCAGCCGGGGATCGAACCCGGGACCTCTCGCGTGGTAGGCGGAGCCACAACCGCTGCGCCACCGAGGTAGTCGTCGGAGTTCTCATTGAAATGCTCTCAAACGGCAGACTAAATGTCCAACCAAAAACAACAATGTTTTGGCGCCTTCCTCTAAGCATTGTCGGTACAGTATTATCGATTTTGTTCATTCCGACATGTGTATCATGTCGGAATGAACAAAATAGGTGTCCAATATGAACTGTAAACTACTACTACTACTTACTCTATTTATGTCTGCAGGAGCAAAAGCCAATCAATAAACTGCAGCGATAAGTACGAACTTCCTAAACACAATCCTAGAGATATTTTTTGCTTGCGCGATGCAGGACTGTATGAAAGTTGAGTTCTAGCACACTAGCGTCATCTATTACGCGCCGGCCGCACCTGGTTGTTGGGTATGACGCTGCTGATTGGCGCGGCATGCGCGGCGGCCGGCGCGTCATCCGACACGGCGCCGCGCGCCGGCAGCGACTTGCGCACGCCGGCGCCGCGACCTGAAAATAATTGTTGATTTAATTCTGTGTCCAATTTACGCAAATGATTTTAAGGATTTAGATCAAATGATGCTTTTACTGAAAGAGTCCGGCTCTATATGTCTACAACTTTTTGTTATACCCTGTAGAGTAATGAAGGTTTTACCATGACGATTTTGCAACGCGGTCTCATGTACTGTAGTATCATCAACGTACCTTCAACAAACGCAGCAGGCGGCTTGTGGTACACGGAAGCCAGCGAGCTGATGTGGCAGATGAGCTCGTCCAGCAGGGTCGGCTCCAGCAGATCAGTCTCCTCGGAGATGAGCGGCTTGTCGGCAAGCACCACCTCCTTGGCCGCCGCCGGGTCCGTGGAGAGAAGTCGCCAGTAGATGAAGCCGCGGTCCCTGACGTCACAGACACCGGTATTACCACATTTACGCCGTTTGTCTATCGCCGCAGTGGTAGCTGCAGTAGACAAACGACCTTGGGACATAATATCAGGGGGTTTCAATTCGCTGAGAAGGTATCTACGGCCGGCTATACGCGCCAGTCGGTCTTTGTCACATGGTTGTCGCTCGGCTCTCGGTGCGCGGGCTAGCCGCGTGAAAACAATGACGCCGAAAACAACTGAGTGCGATTCGCAACCCTGCGTGATCGGCATCGTGTCAGCGGTGTCTAATGGAATGGAATATGAACGCTCGTGTCATACGATAAGTTTCAATTTCGCATGCGAGCATATGCAGTAACATGGACAAATATTTTTTTGCACCTAAACTTGACTTTTGTTCGGGAGTGAACCTTCTGTACGTAGTACTAGTAGTTATTCTGTGATATTATCTTAGGGGTATGATTCTCGTGCTTTCGATATACGGATATCGACGCCTGTATCGAATGATTTTGTTTGGGCATCACTCGATATAGGTGTCAATATCCATAGAATCATACCCCAGGGGTGGTAGTAGCTCGATGGTAGTTCGTACATTTACAGTACTGTCATTGAACGATGTAACTTGACATGACATCTTCTGTAATGTGATCTTTACCCCGCTCAAGTGGGTCAGGTGCAGGCACTACTACCCCCTGATGAAAAAGAAGAAGAATGTGATCTTAGAAATTAACAAATACAATTGACCTGAAAAAATATTCTAATATTAATAAGAGTAGACCAACAAAATCATCATCCGTATCCGTGACGACGTTCAACGGAGATAGAGGCCGCCATTGTGAGCTCAGACTGGGCGGAGCTAGAGCAGATGGTCCACGATCGAAACAACTGGAAATCTGAGAGCCCTATACCCCTGTATGATGATGATGTATTCGTATACCTCAGGTCGGGGTTGTCGGAGTCCTGCGTGGCCAGACTGAGGACATGTTGCACCAGCTCCTGCGTGTCGGCGGGCCGCTTCAGGAACAGCTTCACCACCGCCGTCAGCAGTTGTAGTTGCACCTAGGGTTTTACAACGACGTATATATATTTCGTATATATTTATTGCACATATCAGAAAAACACAAACAATACAGAAAAGGCATGAACAAAGGCAAGCTTATCTCTAAAAAGAGATTACTTCCAGCAAGCCCAGGATGCACAGTAGTAAAGCACAAAGTAAAAAATAAAATATAAATAAATTATACTACTACACAATTGAATATACTAAATACCTACATGAATACATATTAATCATATATCTTAACATAAATAAACCTAATACATTACAACGTTTGCAGGCACTATGTATTGCTCCCGGGGCCGCAGCGGTGCATCGCATCGAAGGCGCAGAAAGCCAAACGGCTTGTCGACGGCGCCGAGCCAAAACGAGTCTTGCGCCCTCGATATAGCTATTACCATGAGATTCTATCGTGACTCACGCGTGGGAACCAGAAATAGCGACGTCACAAACATTGTTAAAATAATAACATATACAGGGTGTAACAGTAACAGGGTGTAGTCATATTTATCGATTGAATCAGTGAAAAATAAAGTTGCTCTGATTAAATACGGTTTCATAGTGAAAGGTTGCTCAGATGGTCTACCTAACAACCCCCTATAATTGAAACAAAAAGTAAACTTTAGAAAAAACCGACTTCCACAAACCCTATTTGATTAGATTGAGTTTAATACAAACTGTAACCCCTTATCCCCCCACCCTTGGGGAATTAATTTTGTCAAATCCCATCTCAGTGCTACCCCACGCTACTAAGGAACCACTGTACAAAGTTTCATGGCTCTAGGTCCACCGGTTTAGGCTATGCGTTGCCTGCCCGTCAGCCACGCATTGTATTTGTACCTAGTATTGAGCAGATCTGGTGGCCATATGTGGTCTTCATCAGCAGTTCCGCATCACAATATTATGCTTACCATGTGCATTTGCACGAGTTATTATGAAAAACACAAAAATCACTATAGGTCTGCCTATAATATTTGAAGAGTTCCCTCAATTTCTCCAGGATCCCATCATCAGATCCTGACCTGGTGTCAATGGGACCACCCTTGAGGTATTACCTATACGCCGAAAAAAGATTTGTTCAAATCGGTTCATAATTGGCGGAGTTATCGCGTAACAAACATAGAAAAAAAAACATACGGGTCGAATTGAGAACCTCCTCCTTTTTTGAAGTCGGTTGAAAATATGACTACACCTTTCATAACACATATTAACAGATATAATGTACTCTATTAAAGATTTCTTTCGGATTTCGAACCCGGGCCTCAAAAGAGGTTGAAGATTTGGTCTCTCGATTATCTCATTATCACGCGTAGCGTGTGCGTAGTTTTTTAGCTGATAGCAAGAATAGATCGTTAATAATTTAAACAAAAAGTAAACTTTAGAAAAAACCGACTTCCACAAACCCTATTGATTAGATTGAGTTTAATACTAACTGTAACCCCTTATCCCCCCCTCCCTTGGGGAATTAATTTTGTCAAATCCTATATCAGTGCTACCCCACGCGACTAAGGAACCCCTGTACAAAGTTTCATGGCTCTAGGTCCATCGGTTTAGGCTATGCGTTGCCTGCCCGTCAGCCACGCATTGTATTTGTACCTAGTATTGAGCAGATCTGGTGGCCATATGTGGTCTTCATCAGCAGTTCCGCATCACAATATTATGCTTACCATGTGCATTTGCACGAGTTATTATGAAAAACACAAAAATCACTATAGGTCTGCCTATAATATTTGAAGAGTTCTCTCGATTTCTCCAGGATCCCATCATCAGATCCTGACCTGGTGTCAATGGGACCACCCTTGAGGTATTACCTATACGCCGAAAAAAGATTTGTTCAAATCGGTTCATAATTGGCGGAGCAATCGCGTAACAAACATAGAAAAAAAAAAAAAAAAAAAAAAAAAAAAAAAAAAAAAAAAAAACATACGGGTCGAATTGAGAACCTCCTCCTTTTTTTGAAGTCGGTTGAAAACTAAAGCTCTTCTGAAAATTTATAGATGTCAGACTATCGCTTGCCAACTTCAAATACGTTTGACCATAGATAACCAATCATATCAGGGCAACCGTGACAGCATTACGGTGGATGTAGAAAGGGTGAAAAGCTTTGATTTCCTCCAAAAGCGGTGGCGTCATGAAGCGGCCGTGATACAGCGGTGAATGACGTCACCAGAATGATGTCTATGTAAACAAAATCGCGCGGTTTCCTAGAGAACGTTATTGGCACCGTAACAGTAACCGTTTTACAGTACAACAACTGCCATTCACCGCCATCACCACCGCTTGGAGGAACCGATGTTGGTTGTACTTATAGTAGGTTACCTGAGCGTTCTCATCATGGAACCCTTCGAGGAAGGAGTCGAGCAGCTCGTCAGCATTGTCGATGCGCTCCGCGTACTCGCCCACTATCCACACCTGACGACACATCACATTGGTACGCTGTTTATTTACATGATGGGCCTAGTGTGGGGACTACTGATTTACATGATGGGCCTAGTGTGGGGACTACTAATTTTGTAAGACTGAATTTCTGGATAGGAATTAGAATTTGAAAATAATATAGGATTTGAAAAGGAAAACGTAGCACTATGGTAATAAACGTTTTAGAAGAATAGAATTTCCATTTGCTGTAAAATCTACCAGTGTTTATGTTTAGCATTCACAATACAGTGTTTTGTACACACAATTTGAGTTCCAACCTCATAACACGAAATAAATAGAAAATATAATGGATAAATAATTCTACTGAATTCATTCTATGATTCGTCCAAGTGAATTTTTGTTCTATTACGAATACATGAAATAAGGTATACCAAGATCATGAATACTATCAATTTGTATGGTAAATTAAATATACAGTGGGAATAATAGAAATATCAGTCCACATCAGCCCACAAACACAGGCAAAGACCTCTACCCTATATCGCCAATCTTGAGATCCTGTAGACTAATGACCAGTGGTCGGCGTTAGGTGTGCTATTTGGGGTGAATGACCTCAAACGTTATGAATAATATGGATATACCCCGGGATTCCGGGATTCGAAAATTCTATTGATTACCTATTAATTTATAGGTAGCAATATTTCCCTTTAATTGTTAATTGTTAGTTTTTTTCTTTCTCCCCCCCACCCCGCGCCGACTCGCTGACACCAATTTTGCGTTCTGCGCATCGGATTGCACTAAGTTCAGGGGAAGCCAAAAATATTGACGCAAGTTAAATTTATCGATACACCAGCGAGCCTAGCATGACAGCCATTATGTTGACGCGCCGCGGAAAAAGCTGGACACAGCACCCTGAGGGTTAAATACCAAGTTACAAATTTATTTCCCCTTGAATTAATAATTAAATGCGAATCCCGGAAAATACGATCTAATCCCGGAATAAGGGCATGTCCACATTATGCTAGCATTCATGAATCCCGCGGAATAGCACCCAAACGCCGACCACTGCTAATGACTAATGCGATGCCGTCCCAGTGTGCGTAACACTGGGACGGCATCGCAAGGGATATTTTTTTTACCAATGGACATTCAAACGTATCCCTATAGAAATAAGACATAAATAGATATGCTTTCCAATAATCCCCGGAATGCCACGGCATAATCTTAAACCATAGCAATTTATGTCTTATTTCTATTCGATATGTTTGAATTTCCATTAGTAAAAACTTGCCATGCCGTCCCGGTCTGCGCAGGCCTTTAAAGATATGATTTGAGAGGTCAATCTCACTGTTTAATCCACACTCACCATAGAAGCCCTCGCCTCCGGCTCATCCAAGGTATCCAGGTTCTCACAGAGCGTGCTGATGATGCTCTCGTATTTGTTCGGGTACTTCCGGAAGATGTCCTTGATCACCACGATGGCTTCCTGCACCACGTAGTTGACCTTCGTCTGGATTAGGTCAAGAAGCGTCGCCACACAACGCTCGGCTGACAGCTCGACCTGAGATTGACAAATTAGATGGTCATGTTAATAAAAATTGGTCAAGTGCGGGTCGGACTCGCACACGAAGGCTTCCGCACCATCGTCGTCTGTGCCTAAAACGGCAATACCTTCAACCTCGTCGTCAGTCGACTCTTGCTATTAAAAAATGTCAGGCGCAATTTTATTGAAATTGACTTAATACCTACTTTTAATTCTAAACACCCTTTTTTCGTGTATTGTTGTTGTTGCGGCAAAAGAAATACACATTCTGTAAAACATTTCAGCTCTCTAGCTATTTCGGTTAGTGCTATAGGACCCGATGACGGACAGACGGACAGCGGAGCCTTAGTAATAGGATCCCGTTTGACACCCTTCGGGTACTGAACCCTAAAAAACTTATTCAGCGTCTACTATCCCGAGAATGAGAGGTCACAGCTCGGCTGCACTCTGAGGTGGGCTCACGTTGGTAGTATGTATGATGATGCGCAGAAGGTTGGGACTTGTCTTCTTCTTGTCTTTCTTCGTCTTCGTCGACTGTCTACATGAGTCAGTTTGGGCTATTCTTGAGGTGTCAAAACCACTAAACTAGAGGGCAACACACGATAGAAGCCACAGATCAAAAACTTAACTTAACTAAAGGCACTAAACTGACAACCTTCAAATCCGATAGCTCTTGCGCGGTGCCCAGAGATTCTATTTTCAAATACACCATTTTAATTAGTTTAGTTAGTATAGTTCGTGTCGCCTTCGGAATCGCAGGCATTGAATACTCGACAAGTCAGCGTCTACTATCCTCTCAACTCGCCTCTCAACTCGCCCAGTCAGTATCTCCTCACCTTGATGGCGCACCGTCCGATGGCCCTGACTGCCTTCCTCACGAAGTCGACGTCGACCTCCGTGGCATACTCCTTCAGTTCCCCAAGCACTTGTGAGATGTTGCTCTGCGACGCGAGCCGGATCATGATGTCCAGCTTCTCCAGCTTCACGTAGATCGGGTCGTTGTACTTCACGAAGAACACCTGGTGTGACGAAAGAGGAGTTAGAATGCGACAGAAGCCATAGAAGACCGACTAGAAACTTAAAATAATTGAAACAAAAAGTAAACTTTAGAAAATACCGACTTCCACAAACCCTATTTGATTAGATTGAGTTTAATACTAACTGTAACCCCTTATCCCCCCCCCCTTGGGGAATTAATTTTGTCAAATCCTATATCAGTGCTACCCCACGCGACTAAGGAACCCCTGTACAAAGTTTCATGGCTCTAGGTCCACCGGTTTAGGCTATGCGTTGCCTGCCCGTCAGCCACGCATTGTATTTGTACCTAGTATTGAGCAGATCTGGTGGCCATATGTGGTCTTCATCAGCAGTTCCGCATCACAATATTATGCTATGTGCATTTGCACGAGTTATTATGAAAAACATAAAAATCACTATAGGTCTGCCTATAATATTTGAAGAGTTCTCTCGATTTCTCCAGGATCCCATCATCAGATCCTGACCTGGTGTCAATGGGACCACCCTTGGGATCGGTTCATAATTGGCGGAGTTATCGCGTAACAAACATAGAAAAAAAAAAAATACGCGTGTAGCACCGTACACGTGTTAGAAGTAAAACTTCTGTAGCTAGATCATTAAGTGGTACCTATACTATACACCTATACCTACCTATACTAAAAGAGATTTAAATTTCCAATTTTGAGATCCAATCTCTGCTTCAAGTTACTTTTAAGTTTCAGACGTCAGATTATTTGAAATTATTTTATACTTGTACTTACTTTTAATACGTCATGTCATTTATTTCCCACCATTCCTTATCTACAATTTGTCGCGCTCGTGGTGATATACTTAACTCATTCAATAGTGTCACTACTATTTGCATCTCGCTCAGATTATATACCATCTGACGTCACGTCTTTAAGCCGTCTCGCTCAAATGTATGCATTGCTTTGCTTGTCGTATTACGTATTTTCAACTATTCCAAGTTAATGTGTACCTGCGGGGCTACCATAAGGCTTGCCACTCACCTCAGTCGCGCAGATAAATGACAAAGAAGATGGCTAAATCAATATATGGACGACTGCCCCAGACATGTACAAAGACTTCTCAACAGCCAATAGCATTTAAATATTCATTCATAAATTTAATTTACTGCGTCTGTATTTAGTTTGTAGAACTTGAAGAAAAATTTTATTAAATATAGGTAAATAAGAGTTGTTACTCAATACTCCGTGATTCCAATATGATTCCGTGACCTTTGCCGTCGCTAGAAATAAGCACCATTTTGCAATAACATGCAACATAACGCCATCTAGCCACTCCTCTGGAAACCTCCTGTTTTCAACAGTTTTGCTAGTTGGCAATTATGTTGCATGTTATTTTTAACGATGGCAAAAGTCACTAATCAATGGCGGAATCATAGAGTATGAAGTGACAACTCTTAATTATTTAATCATTTCCTTCAAGTTCTACAAACTAACTAAAGACGCAGTAATTTATGAGAGAATATTTAAATGCTATTAATTGGCTGTTGAGAAGTCTTTGTACATGTCTGGGGCAGTCATTTTGCCAAATTGCCAACTCCTTTCGCGTCTCAATGATGTTTCTCCATAAAATAGCGCGCATTCATTATGATATGACATTAAATTGTGACAAAATGCGTGGCTGGGGTGACTGGCGTGCCTTATGCTACCCCCGCTAACCTATACATACCTACTTTGCTAGGATTTTTTAGGGTTACTTCATCGCGAAGCGATGACGTAACTCTTATTTAATTTTATTCTTGACATTTCCTTAGTCCGCCATACGACATACCTCGATTTTGATATTTTACTTCAACATTATTGACTGGCATGAAGCATTAACTTTAAAATTACAAAAGCTTATTAAAATCAAAATCGTATAATTTCAACAGTTATAACAACAATTCAACTTTAAAATATGTATTACAAAAATTACATACAAACAAATAAGCGAAACAATAAGCCATTAAACTTATGGCTCTGTAAGCTGTAGACCTCGCTTTGGCCGTTTACTACAGATAAACATTAAATAGGTAGGTATGACACGTACTTAGTAGCTAAACTGCTAATTTGTGACTTGAACTGCACTATATAATAAAAAGTGGCTTTAGAACAGTTCTAGGTACCTACTTATTGTTTTCAAGAAGTCTTAATGCAGCCATCCATCACATCGGAATTTGCTTGAAAACTAAATATCACATTTGGATGATTCTAAGTGACTTTATGCGATTACTAGCTGCCTGTTGCGCGACTACGCAGCGCGTTTTAGGTACCTATTCCATAGCTACCGGCCACAAAACGATTCGTTCATCATTTTAGAAATCCATATCGACCCGTGTGACATTGATGAAACTCTTTTCTTACAAACTGTATGGATCGCATCGCACAACTGTCAAACATAAGTTCCGGTTCCAACAAAGAGGTTGAACGAAGTAGTTTTTGGTCACGTCACTGGTTTTGGCCTTTACCGGAAATCAAGAACTCGTGGAAGAATGCTTAAAATAATTTTTATTTGTTAACGTTTCATCAGGTTTTTCTCTCACTAATTAACATTCTTTATTGTACGAATGTATTATTATCTTATCTGATTAGTTAAAAACCGTATTGAAAATAGTTGCGGTTTTAAAAGTCTTCAGCCGACCCTGACGTCACCGATTCCAATTTCCGTTACATTTCTTAGCCACTCGTAATAGCACCCGGCTAGTAGTAATTGAAAAGCAAATATATGAATAACCCACAGTTGAGAGGTTAAATAAATTTTACCCCCGTGCCCCAAGAAGTTTTACTTCAAAAACATACGGGTCGAATTGAGAACCTCCTCCTTTTTTTGAAGTCGGTTGATTAAGAATGCCTCCTGGGAACCACAATACAGGCCTAGTGTGGAATCCTACCTCAACTGTTTTGTTAACTACATGTTTGATAATAAACATATTTGAATTCAATCCAAATCTTTCTTCATCCAACAAGCTCATTGTCAATCTCCAGGACAGGAGAGAATAGGAGATAGAAACGTTTATAAGGATATGAGTATGTAAACTGTGAAGTACCGACCTTCATCTCGTGCTTCAGAATGTCGGGGCGCTTCTGCACGCACAGATTGATGTTTCGCAGAGCTACGTACTGCACCTAGAACATCAAAGAACTTATGAGTATCAGGGCTTTCAGTTTTTTTAAGTGCCCTATCATCTCCTCACTGATGAGCAGATATCGGAATAGGGTGAGTGAAAATACCAAAAGTTTGCAGCGGGACATAACATAGAGCCAGCTGTTACAAACACTTAAGTAGAACCGGTTTAGTTGCACAGGTCGTCTTCGTCGGTAAAGCTGTGAAAACTCAGCAGCAGAGATCGGAATTGGGTGTATGAAAATACCTAAAGCTTGCAGCGGGACATAACATGGAGCTGTTACAACCACTTAAGTTGAACCGGTTTTGAATTTTACCGGTTCAGTTTCGGTTTGTTTTAAATGTTCCTTACCTTTGAAACACCGAACTATAAACATTTGCAAGCTGCTAATACAGTTTTAAAATAATTTTTGTTTTGAACTTTTCCGGTTCAAATTCGGTTTTTTAGTTCTACTTGTTCTTTATATAGTTTAGTTTATAGTTCAGTGTTTCAAAGGTAAGGAACATGTCAAATAAAAAACCGAAATTTAAATCGGTAAAATTCAAAACCGGTTCAACTAAGTGGTTTTAACGGCTCCATGTTGTGTCCCGCTGCAAGCTTTAGGTATTTTCACACACCCAATTCCGATCTCTGCTGCTGAGTTTTCACAGCTTTACCGACGGAGACGACCTGTGCAACTAAATATTCCTGCATTGCCAAATATCTGTAGGAATGTGTGGTCTCAAACCGTGGAAACCGTTGTTTAATCTAGCAGCAGGGCACAATAAAGACTTCAGCACATCATCGGCGGTTTGGTAACGGGGATGACATCCTTGATAGTTTGTTTTATTTGACATCTGCCCCGGTACCAATCCGATATCGACTCACCGGTATTGTCTCGACTTTCGAAGGCGAAGAAAAAGTTACAAATGATTAAACCGAAAACCGGGTAAGTTCCTTACTACATAACATGCTATGCCGCTCCCGCACAGAAGTGTGCGCCATACAGACGTCTCAGAAACCGCCTCAGAGATTGACGCAGATATTTCGACGGGACACAATTAAGTTGTAGGTCGTGCGTGTTATCATATCACGTACCTCCGGCTCGGCGGAGAGCAGCGTGACGAGCGGCGGCGCCAGCTTGCGCGACAGCTGCGACACCAGCTCCGTGTCCGACGCCAGCATCTCCATCAGCTTCATCAGCACCTGGCAACACAAGCATATTCTCTTGATATCTTCGGGCTGGTAGAACTAAACAGTGAGAGGGGAGCGAGACCTACGGACCCCACCAGCTGTGAAGCTGAGACCACCACCGCCTGCAAGGGCTCCCCGATGGATCAGAGGCGATCGTTCGGGCAGAGGTCCATTGACCCCAACTCCTCACGCCCCAGAAGATAGGGTTATGTGGGTTTAATGGGAGAGAGGTGGCAGCTCAAGCAAACTTGTCGGCAACTGTACCTTTACATCTTTAACCTCCGAATTTTAATTGCTGTTAATCATCACAAAGGTTTTATACCTAGCTTGGTTAACAACGCTGTACCGAGATATTTGTCAATGTACCCACAATAAAACACATACTTACTTGGTTGCACTGAATAAAATGTACCGATGTCAGTTATGCAATAAATTTTCATTATTTCATTATTATTTCATTTCCAACTTAACTAGCACTTACTTTGACAGCTGACAGTACGACGGCTGCGTTGGCGTGCGCCAACCTAGGCGTGATGCGCTCGCAGATAGAGTGCGCCTCGCGCGCGTCCTTCGGCTGGTAGTTGGACAGCGCGTCGAGGATGAACACCTGCCCCCACTCCGTGCACTCGTTGAGCGCCGTGAGCAGCTTGTTGATTGTCGGCGCGTTCATCTCTGCAGATACACATGTGGAATTGTACGATGCTGAGTATTGCTGAGGCGGAGAATCATCTCAAAGGCATTGCGAATAATACTAGGGGGAAATTCTCGCGGTATCGAGATTCATAATTCATAATTTCTTTATTACACACAAACAGTTACATAGGACAATAAAAAACACAGAAAACGTGTACAAAATCGAGGTTATCTCTAATAAGAGATCTCTTCCAGCAAACCACATAGGGATGAGACAGGTGGATTGCTGAGTAGGAGTAGACCCATGTGTACAATACATATAATCGTTGAGATCGTCTCCATGGTCAAAATATCGACAGTAGACACCAAATATCACCATCGAAAACAAAAATAAAACGTATTCTCACAACCCGCCGTACAGCCAACCGAGATATCTAGACCCGTTTTTGATCGAAATATATATGAATCGAGATCGTTATTGGCGGATATGCAGTATCGAAACCAATGTGTCGAATGGAGATGATCACGATAGCGCAAAATAGGGGCCTCTTAAGGGTTCCGTACCCGAAGGGTGCCACACGGGACCCTATTTCTAAGCCTCCGCTGTCCACCCGTCCGTCAGTACCCCTCGGTGGGGACATTAATGGGCTAACTTTACTTGCATTACTCAACTCACCCACAAGGGGATGTCCCGAGACGCTGGCCTCGTTGATCTCGGAGAGTGCGGCGACTGCGTTGGCCACCACCATGGGGTTGGAGTCGCTGAGCAGATCCTTCAACTGGTCCAAGAATCCCTAGAACAAGTATCTTGTAAAATATATTGTACTGCACATGAATTATGAGATAAGTCATTTATCTTAAGTATGTTATACGGACACTCTAACGGTGATAGAAAACTTCATTACTCCATAGCTGCGGCGATGGGGTAGCCCCCTGTCACACAAAAATGGAGTAATGAATCACTGGCCGAAAGTGGGCACAGTGGTGCCTCTGCCACCCCGTATGGGAAAAGACGAGACGGTCCTGTTATACACATGAATTGAGTACCCAACTTACATGCATACTCGGTCAGCGTCACGCCCTTTCCCATACGCGTATAGGCACAGTTGCGACTAAGTTCCATAAGTTTAGCCTTTTTGCAGATATTTTCTTCCTCTTTAACATCAATATGTGTCTTTTGAAGAGATAATGTTTTGTTTGACATTCCACCAAGTATCAAGTCTGTCTATTTATTCTTAGTTCATCTGAATTTACCAACTCTGGGTCTTTTAAAAAGAAACTAGTATCAATACAGATCATCTCACCTGATCCTCCACCATCGTCGACGATATGTCATACAGCTTAGCCACACACACCGCTGCGGTCTTCCTCACATAGGGGTCCTCATCCTTCAGGCACTTCCTCAATGGCTCGCAGAGGTACTCAGTAATCTTGTCCACTCTGATGCATCCCATGGTGCGAACAGCCAGCGCTCGGATCAGCGGGTTCGAGTCCTCACAGTCCTACAGGAGAGCAGCCGATTGCATTGTGTCCGTCAAGGGAGGAGAAAGCGATACATCAATTGTATAGTAAGCTGTTCTAAGGAAGCGGGGAGCAGTAGAATCTTACGCGCGTTATATCATTGTTGGGTTAGGAAAATGTTTGTTTAATTTAGTGGTGCAGTACTTTCTACGTGGATTGTTGCAATTTTAATAGTTGTTCTAAGTTAAATGGTTTGAAGACTGGTTAAACTAAAGCAAGACAAAACTTTTGTAATTTGGAGGTACAAGCATGATGACTGAGACATATTCACTTTAGTTTGCCCAGTCACTTAGTTTATTACATAAGCTATGTAGATAAAAACTATAATATAATATACTGTATGTTTGTGAGTGAGATTCTACTGCTGTCTAATCTTAGCCAATGTGCTCCAAGTCAAAGGAATAACTCTCATAGTTTTTCTCGCTTGTATACTGTTATAGACTTCTCCAATATTTACAAACAACAGAGAAGTATTCCTATGATGAAAAGATGAGGCATGATATGAGATTTTTGTAATACTGTGGCACTTGCTTTACTCATATTTTTTATTTTAGCACACACATAGCTTTTAATATTGCCATAGTTGCTTGGAAAATATAGATTTACACATCATTCTGTAATAGGTTTTTGATATTTTAGTGATATTCTAGATTCTAGAATAGTGACTATAGCATGCAGTTAGGTGGTAGGTATTTTGAATAGATTAGTTCTTTTAAACTTTGAGATATTATGTCTTGTATACTTCATGTGCAATATTAAGTGATTTACCGGATTTGTCATCTTAGTACTTTTTAAAATGTGTAAATCTACAGAGATATGAGTCGATTTGCATATTGGGCATCATCATTGGTGTTTACCTTAACAAGCTGGTATGTTGGTAGGTCCTTCCACCCATCATAATAGGGTACAGAAGACATTAAAATGACAGAAAAGACAAGTCACACATAACTCGGAATTGTACTAATTTTCATTAAATATAGATTTACTAGGACTTATTAGGTACATCTATCTATGTTTCTATTCTACCTAACTAAACCATACTTGACACAATGACCAAGATTAAATCCTGTCAACTTTAGCTTTTTAGGCAAAACAGAACTATAGTATGTCTGTCGATAGTCCAAAAGGCATAACAGCCGAACTCAAAAAGGCATAACAGCCGAACTCAAAAAGGCATAACAGCCGAACTCAAAAAGGCATAACAGCCGAACTCAAAAAGGCATAACAGCCGAATTCAAAAAAGCATAACAGCCGAACTCAAATTTTCATTTTAACAGTTAGGAGCTGTATTATCTATTTGAGCAACTCTATCAAAACATGCATATTTTGGGATATACTTATCAAACCAATATTGTTACACTAACTCACAGCAAATAATTGCATATAAACATTGAGGATTTTTCATGTGCCATCTTACATCAAATCATGTCTGACAATTAAAACTATTTAAAACTATTTGATTTGATTCTGAACTAATTCATTCAACCTCTAAAACACCAACTGAGTTTATGAATCTAAAAGGACACAGGAAGCACCTTCAAACAACATCACTCCACACAAACAGTAATACCAATTTCAGTAGGCTTACCTTTACAAATGTGTTGACCGCCATAATGGCCATATCAGGCTGGGACTTGGCATAGTTCATCAGGTACAGATAGACAAGCTTCTTCAGCTCCAGATTATCAGTTTGCATGCAGTTGACAACATCGGGGAATAGTGCTGACACATCTTTGCCAACTGTCATAGAAGCTATGACCTGTAAATGACAAGTAAAGTAGTATAGTAATAATAAAGACAGAATAATAACTGGAATTCTATCATGATGATTGTAATTCTATAAGCTGCTTAATCATCACAAATAGCAATCTTTATAACCTACTTGTTTGGTGTACACTCATGCACAAGGAATCCAACTTTATTATCCATTACATAGGTGTTTTTATCAAAGTTAGAAACAGTAATGTTAAATAAATGTATTCTAAGGTTACCTTCTTGACGGCTTCCTTTTTTTTCTCCTTCTTATCGCTGTTCAGCTCAGATTTTAGTTCAAAAATCTCCCCCTTTTTGGTCGTAGTAAAATACTTGGAATCCGTCATGATTGCAGATTATGTGAACCAGGACGATGTTATAGTATCCTGGATTACTCAAAAACTAGAGTTTATGACGCGTTTCTCCTGTAAAACTGTGGAGAAGTGTAAAATCAATACCGAACATGACAGTAGTAAGTGCACAAATCACCAATGATGGTTGGTGGATGTCTTGTGTTTTAGATAAAAAGCATTGAAAATAGTTAATACCTAAAGGGTCAAAAGTGTAATGGATCAAAAGAGCATAAAAATTACCTGTATCTGTGCTCAGAATCAGTTTACAAATTACAAAATTAAAATTCCTTGCAAATACTCTGTCTACACTACAATACAATGACACGCAAGGGGGCGTTCTAATACAATCTGAAACCTATTTGATTGATTGAATGTAAGTTTGTGATATGATGATTAAATTTAACGTATATTTTGTCCTTTTTGCACATATATTTTTCTATAAATATTACTTACGTAAATTTAGGCTATTAAAAGACCAAATTGTAATTTCTTCAATGAAATAATATTATTTATTTCAAAGTTAACTAAATATTTAAACTTGTTTCAGAACGCATCTTACGTTCCAATTCACGCACATTTTAAATATATTTGACTTGATGTCCTGCCATTATATTAGCGAGAAACGGAACGTAACGAAACGTCCTCTCATCATCCATCATCATCAACGCAGCGTGTATGTACTGTACAGTCGGCAGCACATCAACCTTAACTATGAGTTTGAAATGAATACTGTATTATGTAGCTACTGTACTGGGGTGGAGTAAGAGTAACAGAAATATTTTTGGGGTGATTAGAAGGCGTAAGGACAATATTTTCGCGTGGTGTTCTTACTTACTGGTCAAACTTCTCGTATCAGAATCGAATCAGTCCCTCATTCTTCCTGTCCCTACTTGGGTAGGTACTTGCGAATTTGCGATGTCGATATAGGTAGGTAATTAATTAACTAGAATGAATTCTAGAGGATGTAACAGCAGTGGTGTAGTAAACATTTAATGTGTTTTAGTAGATAGGTACTTGGAACAAACATAATTTAGAACAGCTTGAATCCGATTTGTTTTTAGGATATTTTAGTGAATAATGCACAACCTGTATTGTATATTCGACGTAATGTAGCTTGTAGGAACATATACCTCAGAACCCTCTATCATCAATTTTGAAGTTTTTAACTCGTATAAGTACATACATATCGTATACAATTCGATGATGAGGTCGTAAGAACCTCTCTTTTGGCACAGAAGAGATAATAGTACTCCGATTTTGGGTAACTAATTATTACCTATCTAAGATTAAAGGGACACTAAACTTTAATAGTGTAAACCTAATTATTATGAGTTTTACGGTGGATACTTAAATAAAAAATACAAAAGGAACTTTAAGAACTTTTTATTCATTCATACCAAAGTTCAATCTACACAGTATCATCGTACAGTCGCCTCCATATTTATACAGTTAACAATATCTTTTTTTGGAAGAAGATTTTCTGCTTTTTTCCTATAAAAAAAGTCAAGTTGAGTCTAGTAGCCAGGTCGGAGGTAGGGTTTAGTGCCAGCCGCCGTGGGGGCCGTGACCCCAGGGCTCTTCAGGGGAAGCAGCAGCGGCATGAGCGGCGTGAGCGTACTGAGCGAGATGAGCGGCGCGAGCGTGCTGGACCTCGGGTGTGTCGACCACGTACTGTCCGTCATGCGTCAGCTGGATGTGAGCGGGGGGCCCGGCCCACTTGTGTCCGTGTCCGGCGTAGGCGCCGGCGTACCCGTGTGCGATGGGCGCGTGTATGGGGCCGTGTGCGATGGGGCCCGCGTAGCCGAGCGCGGCGCCGTGGTGCGCGTGCGCGTGCGCGGCCAGGTGCGCGGCCTTCAGGTGCGCCACTTCAGGGGTGTCGATGACGCGGCCGTCGTGGGCGAGCGGCGCCGGACCGTATTTGTGGAGACCTGTGGAGAAATAGAGTTGTTTTAATGTTCGTTAGCTTGAAACATTTATGTACTGTGTAAAAGGAACCTTGCCTACACTACAATTTTAATCAATCACAAGAATTTGTCAGATCTATCTGCGTAGAAAAGTGATTGGTAAGAACAGCGATGAGATGAATATGGAGAGCTGACCGCCAACCACCAGCAGTGGAGAGGCACTCTAAGATGAAGAAGAATTGACCAAGTTCTAATTTTCTCACTTGTTGTGTCTTCTTGCCATTCAAGATTCCGTTTACCTCCACCACCACACCACACAGAGCCACAAACTACTAACCAGCAGCAGGTGCGCCATAGTGTCCGCCGCCCAAGTGTCCGCCGCCCAAGTGTCCGCCTGCATACGGTCCGGGCGCGCCAGCCCACGCGCCATGCGCGCTCGACGCCTGCGCCACCGCGGCTAGGTGGGCCGCCTTTGCGTGCGCCACTTCTGGCGTGTCCAGCACGTATTTGCCGTCCGGACTGAGCTGAATGGGCGCGGGCGGGCCGGCGTAGTAGGACGCGTGCGCGAGGCACAGCGTCGCTGCTAGGATAATCTGGAATGAAGATCATATCATAAGTTGGGTATTCTGTGGCGTTGCAAGTCAAAGTAGGTTTGCTGGAATAAATCTCTTAATAGAGATTAGCTCCCGTTTGTACATGTTTTTTTTTCTATCTTAAGCTAGATAGAAAAAAAATAGATAGAGAGTCTCGGTTTTCCAGTTAATAAAATGCTAACGTTGACTGTCGTGTTGCCTGGACTGACAGGAAGTGACAGATTTCGCACAATATGTAGGTGTACCTAGATACTAACGATTGTATGTTTAGGTAAGCACATTATAAAAGGGCATTACATTGCTCTAAATGAGTGCACTTTCTGCCCCATTTAAGGCCAATGTAATAAGTAAAACATCCCGACGAATTAATTTTAAACCTCCTCCTTTGGCAAGTCGGTTAAAAAGGGAATAAGTTTCCCTAATTAGGGCGAAAGAAGGAACCCGGTCCGCCTTTTTCATTGCTCCCTTGCAAAGGGAAGTGTGATAGATAATACTTAGGCAGCAAAGTGTTTCATTCAGTGCGCGACAAGCTCACTCTATGACTGAGTACAGGTGCGATTCCGAAGCGAGCTGCCGACTGCAACAGCCGACAGCCGTGCAGCGACTACATGCATGCACGACGGTTTCTATGTTTTCTGCATGCAGTCGCTGCACGTGCTGTCGGCAGTGCCAGATGGCAGCTCGCTTCGGAATCGCACCTTAAAGCGCCTAATTAGGGCCCTAATGAGGCGCCTAATTAGGTGTAGTGTAATAACAAGCATCCCTAATTAGGGGAAGAGGCTCCCTTCCACAAGGGCCCAAGTGTAATAAGGTCCTTAGGTTTTTCATAAACTTTGTTTGTTATTTTAGACATCTGCACAAATAATTATGAAGTAAATTTATTGGGTCAGTCGGGCCTGATACCCTCACCAAAACCACATTCAGCGGTAGAGTATGGCTAGATGTTACTTGATACCGAGTAAATGTTTCTGCCCCTCGGGTGGCCCATTAAATCCAAATCTTATTGAAATCCTTTAATGTCATCATAATTTAAAATGGAATCCTGGAAATCTTGAAACTCTTAATAGAGTTAGACGCATTTTGCCTTAGGCCTGTCTAATAAAAGGGCACTTGGAATAATGCCTAAAGCCAACATTATTAGAAACATTATTATTTTACCGATTTCAACATTAGATAAATAGACCTCATTTATCCACATTATGCAAGTTGCATTGAGATTAATTATGATATACACCCAACCACACTAAAGTCAAGCTAAGTTATATACAGAACCATTGGCGAAACAATGGAAGCTAAATGGTCTGATATTGACCTCTAAGTAGTATTTGGAGCGTAGAGCTTGACTTTCCTATTTCAAACCGCGACTGACAACCGCTGGCTTGTTAGTTGTGTAAACGATAACAAGTATTTGACCTTTTTCTTCCAAAAGGTGCAATGGAATTAAGACACGCAGCCTATTATGTTGCTACGGTTGATCGGGCACAGATACTACGGGTAGCGGCACGTGCCCGATTGACGGAACATTCCACGGCCTGTCGGATAACGTGTAATTGGCTGGTAATTGAATTATGGAATAAAAAGTGTAAGTCGCAACGAATTTTTTGTACTGTTTTTATTTTTTAAATACGCTTTAGCAGATGTATAAAAGTGATATTTTGTATTTCTATAGTGTGTAGTTTAGTAGGTACATACGAATGGTTAAGTATTATCTGTAATTTTCTGAGATTATTTTTTCACAAAGTCTCGTTACGCACCATCTACGTAAAGATAATGATAATTACAGTGAATAATATGATATCTGAGAACCGAGCTACTACACTATCTAATAAAAGTTTACAAAACTCCATTGTGATAACAATGTTATAGAGTTTTCGCACAGTTTTGTTACCATAATTAATTATAGTGTCTAGAATCCTTCGTATTCTTCATTATTAGTCCTATTTGTAGTTGACCAATATTCACACCATTTATAACATGTTTAAAATTAAAGAACTGTTGCTAACGTATATATAAAAAAAATACGGGATCTCAAACTATGCACAATTAAAAGTGACTGGTTAACTATTGGGTCAATAAATATCTCTTTTGCTGTTACTAGTCGCAAAATAGAATAAGTGGCTAAGCTAAATAGGTGCAGATTTTGTAAACGCTCTAACCAGAGGTTTGTAAAACAACCTTTTTCACAATCTCCCTCACCATCCTAGCAACTTGAAAATAGAGCTGATTCTCCGTTGAAACGACGGTAAAATAATATTAGTTGTTGTAACAGGAATTATGTGAAACATTCGAAGGCGTGGCATAGTTGCACGCAACTGCTCTAATGGAGATGACAGATAAAGTAACGGCCGTAGGAAAGCTCTAAATAACGAAACTAAATACTACGAAATAGCTTACAGCCCACTGTGAAGTTACAACAGCGCTAATTTAATTCAGCAAATTTTATCATAACATAACATAACATCACGCTATATCCATGCGGGATGGCAGAGGCACTTTTCAAGCAAATATAAGAGTACAGTAAAAGTCTAACACGATACTGTAAACAACATGCCATCTACAGTAAGGCACTAATGCTCATATAAAAGACATCAACGGGTGCCCACGCTTTCATTTCGTGAGCGAGAGACGAGCACACGGTGATTGATGATGTGAACCATTTGAAGGGTGCTCAATCAAGTCTTCACTTACATATACCTACAACTTAATTCTTTATTTCTGCTTTGCTTTTCTTTATTCATAAAAGTGGTGGCTAGAACATTAGTATCACACAAGGATCCTTTAACGGATCGGTATTATGAGAAAAGACCACAAGTGACAAGTTGCCAGCGAATCGCCTGACTGTGAACTCTTACCTCTTTTAATAAGTAGATGCAGTGAGCGATTTGGGAGGCAAAACAAACTATACTAACTAAACTAATTAAAATGGTGTGTTTGAAAATTAAATCTGTGGCCACCGCGCAAGAGCTGTCGGATTTGAAGGTTGTCAGTTTGTGCCTTTAGTTCCACTAGTTTAGTGGTTTTGACACCTCCCAAATAGTCACTCACTGGACATGTGACAACATTCGGCCGTTAGACATTATAATGATACGTTATCAGTTTATCACATTTACCTATCTACAAATTGATCTTAATTGTGGCTTTTAACTGCACCGTATAGTTTTAATTTATTCATTTACAACATTTAAGTACTTATTATTATCATTATGCAGGGCTTCGTTTTGTAACTTTTAAATAAGTTTTATCTCAAAATAAGATCGTAATGAAATGAGTCATTGAAATAATATGAAATGAAATAATAATTTATTCAGAAAAATATAGGTACATATAAACTTGTTATTTACATTGTAAAAAAAAACAAGGGATGGTCTCTACTCTCTAAAAAAGGGCAAGCCCTGTGGCATAGGATGAGTAGATATGTGTGAGTCAAAATATCGATACGTAAGTATTTGATTCATAATCAGGTTAACAATTTAGGTTATCTTATAATACTTGCAAATACTCTCACAATAATGTATGTAAAAAGCCTAAGAATTCACACTAAGCAGTTGTTTTATCGTCAATATAAAAGCTCCATTTCAAATGCAATCAAATCACCATAAATTGATTACAATATCATTATTCAGTTGTCTTACAAGGTATGGTTTCGTGTAAATTGCGCGCGCCAGTTAAAGACAATTGCCGGGTTTGGCAACAAGATCATGAATGGTCAATTGTCAATATTGGTCGATACTGGTCAAATACAATTGAGAGATAACACTAAAAGACCCCGCTGTGTAATTTATTCTGTTTATTAACCAACGTTGATATTATTAGTTTGACTCGAAATCAATCAATCAATAGTTCAAAAACCCCTTTCAACATACGTTTTCCTATCACGCGTTGGTTTGCTGGAAGAAATCTCGTGTTAGAGATATGCTCGCCTTTTTGCATGTATTTATTTATTTTTAATGTAACTGTGCATTACAAAACTATGAAAATCTAAGGGTTACCATAGAATCCTGAGATACAAGTCATTCAGCTCATTTTCATGCCCCACCGAGGAGCATAAAGGTAACTTGATATTTAAAGGATACTTATGACATTTATAATAGCATATACAGTAAGTAAGTATTCGGAATAATTGTAAAATAAAATGATTGTAAAATGAAATGGCGTGGATGAATGTTTTTACAGGGAGACGGCACAGACTTGGATCTTACTCCGATTAGTAGGACTAGCGAAGGCATACGAAATAATGACCATAATCGTGCTTGATGGATAAAACATAAAACACAGGTTAGACCGCGAGTTCGAAAGAATGTCTTCAACAAAGGAGTTTTAAGCACGATCAGCCTTTTTGAAAGTCCCCGTCCATTTTGCAGTAATAAGGACTCCAAGACAAAGCGGCGTTCAGTGATCGGTGGGCGTGGGCCTCATATCGGCTGCCTTTGCATTATGTTGCGAAAACCCTTTTGCAACGGCTCGGAATTATCATTCGGGTAACTGGTGCACAACCAGTCGGTTATTGCGGGTGGGTTGCGCAACAGAGGAAGCGGTAGGCCGGAGGAAGTGTTATGGCGAAGGTCAAAAGAAAATACTGGCTGGTTGGGAAAAAAGAAAGTTTTGGTTTGGCCGTTTTCGCGAGTTAACGGTTGGAGGTTGAATTGAGGAAATACCAGTTATTGTTCAAATATGATCATGTTAAGTTAGGTAGATAAGAGTTTCAGCATTTAAGCGTATTAATAATGCCAATGTGTCGTATACCAAGTATCTACTACCTACTACACTTAAGTGGCGCTGAAATGTTTCGAATATCATAACACCCTCACAATTAACAATGCAAAGTAAACATAAGCATTTAACTGAAACGCCCATCGTAATTAACAATCATTAACAACAAAAGCAAATTAGCAGCTGTTTTAACGCGTGATCAATCACAGAAGCGAGCACGCGTATGCGTCTAGTCTACGCATGCGTCACCCGCCCACCAGGTCCGACTAGTTTGCGAGCGAAAGAGGATGCGCGCGCATTCCGCCCGCCCAGCGCACGCGCGAGTCATTGGCGGATGTTTTGGCGCGAAAACAATGGAATGGCGTGGTGTGGTTTGAAATGGTTTTTAAACTTTTATAGTTTTTTTGCCTTGATGGCGGACTTTGGTTGTTTAACATTTTAACGAATATTTCATGAAAATATAATAAACTGTTTAAAATATCATCGTTTCGTGGGAATTACTTATGTTAGAAAGATCGTAGAGAAGATATTGAAAGAGGGCAATTTTTCAGTTTCATGCACTAAGTACCTACTTAATATTTTGGGCGTCGTACAATGGTTTTTAAAGGCCAAATAAGGGACAGAGGTATTTCACACGTGACTAATCAAAGCGCATTGAAACACCATTCCCCGTAGGTGTCAATAACGCATGTATAAATAATGGGATTACATTGTTCAAAAGCCTCCATTCCGACCTTGACATGATATTTTGAGAAACTCCTGAGGCCTTACTCCAACCTTTTTAGCGATTCAGATCCAATACAGTGTGTTGAATGCCAATGGCAACCTTTTTCAGTCGAATATTGAAACTTCATGGTGAGTTTTATTTAGCCTGTACCAGCCTGTTGTTTTAAGACGTTCAGGTATTTTGCGGATCAGATTCAGCATCGCTAAAAAGGTTGGAGTACGGCATCTGATCAATAATTTAGTATTTAGACTATGAGATTAATTTATGAGCCAGTCTACATGTTGTGGGTTGGTCGGAGTTTCGTGTTTCACTATGTACTAATTCTTGGTGTTACGAGTGCTGTTGCGGATCTAAACAGTTAGTACGTATCGCAGGTACCCTAGGTTGTTAGTTACAACTGGTTGACAATATTTGGACTGGTTATTTATGTAATATGGATCTAAATTTATCTTGCGTTTTTATTGAAAGCTACTAAAACAAGTAATGTTATTAACCCTTTCATCGACACATCGTATTTATCTATTGTTCTCCATTGTTCGTTTGTTCGACCGGTGTGCTTCTGAGAGTGAAACAGTTTAGTAACTAATTATTACAACACAAAAAATTGGATAACTTGCAAATTACTAATTTAGGTAACTTCATAACTAGACAATTAAGTTCCCAATTGATTAATTTGCCCCAATTAATTAATGTTGTGTGTTTTTTTAGTCGAAACACAGTGAAGTAACTGCATATAAAATATAGATTTTAGTTTACCAAAATCCTGTCCTATTAAGGAGCTAAGAAATTACTGTCCTTTCCGGGAGATATTTTGCCAAATAGCCTTAAACCATCAAACCTAAACCTTAAAATTAAAACGGTACAAATTCACCATACTCACCATAGATTTCATGATTAAAATTTTAGGTTTCTAGTGGAGATCTCAAACGAACTAACGTAGGCGCTTCTGTGTGTGACAGTACTCGCCTAGAAACTTTCGCCTAAGTGCGACTGATCACTTCCACTGCTCGACTCGGAATGCTCGAACACCGACCACCACCTCGTTATATATGAAACAGGCGCGCGCCACCGCACATAATTGGAAACAATTAAGTTGCAAGTGCAACGCTGTTATTTTAATTGTCAGATGCACTGGTTTGGGCGTTGTTTCGGCACTTTGGCAGTTTGGACAGGACTGGCGTCGATAGGTGCTCGGTGGCTGGAGCTGAGGCTGATGGAAAATATCTTTACCCGATACCTTTATTATTTTTGTGTTTTATGTCAAACGACCAGGGAGATACTATTTCTCTCAATAAAGTATTAAATTTCAGATTATTTTAAGTAAAGTATACTTTTGGTATTTAACAAACAGCAGCTTCTAATCGATCGTTGTTTCAATCATGTAGACCACCAGGTAAGTGACATTAATTGGTTTTCAGGTTGGTCTTCGAAGGTTTGAATAGATGTCGTCCGAAAAACTTTGGGACCCAGACGGTGCGATCTTGGACATGCAGTAGAGAGAGACAACTCTACCAGTTGACACGGCAGGAGTGGCCTTGCGGCACCTGGATAGAACTTGTATATACATATAGTATAGTCCTATGTAGCAAATAAATTTGGTCTTTAAAGCCCAGAATGGGTATGGCCTAAAACCTTTTGGACCTGGAAGATGTTCTGGCACATACAATACGGACGTCGTTTCATGTCGCAAAAGTTGCTATGCGGATGTGGCTTGGTATACAAGAGATGGAACACATACTGAAAATCCATATTGATTGTTTGGGAGTATTTTGGACCGCCGTAAAAGTCAAACTACTGGACCAATTTTAGTTTTATTTTGTTATCGATTCAAAATTTTGTCTTTTTTATTTACAAACGTGAAAAACTGGAGAAAGTCCAAAAGCTTCACGGTATTTTTTTACTTAACTGCGTTCGGTGCTCGAAGTCCCATTGGATTATTCCTGGCCAACATACAAGTCTGCAAAGATTACTAGATTTGACGCAAGCTCTGTTGTAAAAGTTACTGGACTAAAAGGAATCCAGGCTATCCAACTTTTCTACGTGACCGATTCCAATTCCTTTCCACCAGCAGGCCTCGGAGAACTCACGCGGCCTCTATGCTCACCCTACTCCACAGCATAATTCCGCTTCCCATGAGCATGGGTCCACTCCGGGCCATTCGGTTGTGCATGGAATTCACTCCCCTGCGCCATCAGAGACAGTCCAATACTTATATTTAAAACTCGTGTGAAGAATAACTTCCCATAGTATTACAGGTAGTTTTATATGTATTTTAGTAGGTATATATTTATAAGTATTTAGATTTATTTAGGTATATACATATTATATTTTGGTTTTTATTACATGTATTAGAATGCATATCATATTTGTGTAATAGTATGTTCAGTTTATTGTTGTACACATAGGTCTACCCCTGTTTAATTATTAATCTCTCTCATCAGAACTTGATTTGCTGGAAGAGATCTCTTTTTAGAGATAAGCTCGCCTTTGTACACTATTTTTATTTACTTTTGTTTTATTTCAACTTGTAGTGTGCGATAAAGAAATAATGATTGATAAATAAATAAATAAATAAATGAATAAATAAATAAATAAATAAATAAAAGCTTGGAGATGTATGTTATTTATAAGGGAGTACTTACTGTGTAAATCTGTTGCATTCAAATACATAAGTACAACTTAAGTATTACCATAGATAGAGTATTCTATTACTGATTTCGAAGTAAGCATGAGATGTCTATCTAGTGTTATTGTTCACATCATATACTACGGGTGGGTAGGGTGTAAGATTCCGTTAACATTCAGTGCAATCGCAAATTGTTTGTACACATGTAGGTGCAACATAACGTAGCTTCACTCCTTTCACCGTTCGGGATGGCAGAGGCACTTATGACCGCGTTTGATCAGATATTCAACAGTCATGTAGGTGTCGATTTCAGGTCACACGAATGACGCGTCATCGTGAAATCTCATTCGTGTGACATAAAAATTCGTGAAATCAACCCTCGTAGAAGATTCGTAACGCTTGCAACTGTCGTAGCAGATTCGAAACGCTTGCAACGCTATTTGCAGTGTGCGTAATACTGTATTTCACGTCACATGAATGACGCGTCATTCGTGTGAATTAAATAATTCGTGTGACACAAAAATCATGAAATTAAATAAACCTCCTCCGTAAATAAACGGTCAAGTGTGAGTAGGACTCGCGCATCAAGGGTTCTTGGAGAGCGTAAAAAGGTTTTCACATAAAAAACTAAAGTATGATGTCATCCATGTAAACCAAATTGAATATTTTTGTAGAAAGACAGAAATTTGCAGTTTTCAGATTTTTACCTTTATTTATACTTGTGCTATGAGATCTTACTTTCTGCCAAATCTCATGATTGTAGGCCTACGGGAAGTACATAGGTTTTGGTTCCATAGCGATTACATGAAAATCCAACAATTTTACAGTATAAACGGTCGCAGCGTTCGATTACATTGACTTAGAAGGTTGATTTTTTCACAGCTATATGCAAGCACAAACCTTAACAATTGATATAAATTTCAACTTGACATGTCCACGCGTTCTTGATGGACGCGTTCGGACGGAAAACAATGTGATCCTTTTATATATAAGGGTTCCTTTTTTTTCCTTTTATGGATCGGAACCCTAAAAATAAACTCGTCATTATTAAGGCTCGCAATTTGCTGTTAGTGATTGCGTAATTCAATATTCGATAGTAAAGTAAAAGTAAGTAAATTATAAAGTAAAGTAAATTATAAAGTATTATTGTAAAACTAACTTTACTTAAATGTAAACAAAAACTTCAGTTACGACATTCGAATTTTAATCTACCATTTAAACTGTTTGTTATCGATCAAAACATCGTACTACATTCTTAAAATAATCGCTCTTCATTCTTTAAATTAAGACCGCATTTGCGTTACAGTTACTTTAATAAGTAAGTAATACGCACAAATAATTTCTTTGTTTTAATGCAAAAGCCTTATCTTTCGCGCCAACTTCGTGTTTGTCAAGGCTGTAACTCATAAGAGTTACACACATTCACACGTTTTGCACATATATATATATGTGTATGAATGCCAGTTAATTTGTAAAATTAAAGGTGCAAAAAATATGGTGTGGAAGCAATTAAATCTTATAGTAATTTAACGCTTATTCACGTTCTGTGTAGATTAGGTAGCAGAGGGTTGCGGGAGAAGTGACAGTTGGCAGTTTTCAGAGAATTATCTTATGATAGAAGTGACAATTATTTACTTATGTATGAAACAAAATATCGGCCAAATGTTCGCCACGGCTTCGGTGTTCGGTGGCATACTTCTATCCGATGGTCTATACTTCTATCCGATGGTCCATATTTTCAATGACTCTGAGACATAATTAAGGTTCAATGTCGTTATGTGCCAAATTATCTTATCCTTTAGCTCTTGAATTATTCTTGGCTTATTGACGTAAGTACACTTCTTCTTTTCAATATCCCCAAAGAAATCCAGTGTTTGTTGAAAAGCCGATGCATCCTTTATCTCTTGAGAAAGACACTAAGACACACTCTGTTTGACACCGATTGACTTCTTTCTTTGAGAATATAGAATATGCTTCAATTATGCCTCAGAGTCATGGAAAATATGGACCATCGGATAGATAGGCCACCGAAGCCGTGGTAAGCATTGGCTAATATTTTGTGACACACATAATTAATTGTCGTAGATCATAATTAATTATCATAATAAAAATATTAAGATAATTTAATTATGTTGTGTTATTTACAATTAACATCGTGCATTATGTTAAGTTTCAAAATATATTTCTATTTCTATCAACCTAGTAATAGCTAGAGTCCAAAAGTTAAGAATAACTTAGTGCCTCGATAGTCTAAACACGATTAAACGCTAATTTAGTTACCTAATATTATTTATATACAATTAACTTACTACTAAAAACAATTAAATTAAATAAAAAATATACATATTACACGAAACATATTTGTATCTTAATGTTCCTAAGGTATCCTGAGGAACCGTTTAGATATCACCATTATTATCATCATCACGATCAGCCCACATCGACCTACTGCTGGGTAGGACTTCTTCTCCTTAGTATCAATCCTTGGGCCCTGAGCCAACCTCGTAAAGGTAATATGCATTTAACTGCTGCCATACCTAGAGTTGGGATCGGTTTGATGGTTCTTTATTTCGATGATATTAATGAGATCAGTTTCAGTTTCAGTTTATTTATTTATCAAGTGTCAATTACAGTTCAATATATTTTATATATCATCGCCATCGATGTGAAATCATCGGTGGGTACAGAAAACCAGAAACAAAGAATTTTGTGTAAATTTTCGTGTTTAATAGATACTATTTACCGCTTACTAAAACCGCTACTTCTCCTTGGAGCTATCCATCAATACCAAAGATTTGCGGTTTAAATCGTGGTCGATAAATGGTGTCGTGTACAATAACTCAAATATTTTGGCGATTGTTTCGTAGAAAGTTCAATGTAAAGTAAATGCAATTGATCTAATTTCAATATTGTTACTAAATCGTGGTTACCAAATGTCATAATTTGAGTATTTTAATAAAAGTGTGGTTTTGGGTATAGATTTTATGTTCAAAAGAAAAATCAGTTTCACTCATCAACAGAAATTGACATTCGAAAAAAACATAGCGTCACCCTTTTAAGGGTTCCGTACCCAAAGGGTGCCAAACGGGATCCTATTACTGAGGCTTCGCTGTCCATATGTCTGTCTGTCATCAGGCTGTACCTCATGAGCCGTGGTAGCTAGACAGTTGAAAGTTTCACAGATGATGTATTTCTGTTGCTGCTATATCGACAAATACTAAAAAACAAAATAAATTTAATATTAAGGGGGGCTCCCATTCAAATAAATGTTATAATGGTAAGGAACCATTCGTGTGCGAGTCCGACTCGCACTTGGCCGGTTATTACCTTACGGGGTACACATGCCCAGTAACACTATATAAGGAAATGTAAAACAGTGCTAATGACAATCTCGGTATGCCGTCTACTATATTTACAAGACTAAGCACTCAAATAGTAATTGGAATTTTTAAGTTTTTGACACACCAATACATACCGTACCTTGATCAAATGTCAATCAATAAAAAACTCGACATTGAGAAAACCTACCGGTTAGACTTCATTATCTAACGAATGTACTTGTAAATTATGTCTTTAAACAGGTAGCTTAATTTCATAAAAAACAAGACCATTTTGCGATAGAAATAAGTCATCGATTTAACCCTCTCGCTTCCACGTCTATTGTTCTCCATTGTAAGTTTGTTCGGCCTATGTCTTTATGAGAGTATTCCGATCTATCTTTTCAGATAGGTACGTAATAGTAAAATCGCGATAATTTATTTGGTATCCTTGTGAGATCCTGTTGTCCTATGGGAAATACAGTATGTATGTAGAAGTAGATGTTACACATTAGCTAGAGCGGTTCCCCAAGGTTCCATCATAAATCAAAGCTCGCTGCTTGATTGAGTAAGAGAAGCGCAGGCACCCCGTTGATGTCTTTGCTATGCGCCACTGATTCGTAGCAAATGAGCGTGCGAGACAGTGGTATGGTAGCGATTCTAAGAGCGGTGCGACACTTGCTTGCTTAGTTTATTGGGTCGTCACCTCAGTAATCTGTCCCAGCGCCACATTATCGTTGTCATTGGATTAAATCTGTAGTTAAAGTGAAGTTTAAACTCGCCAGTTTTTGGCAATAAAATAAAGTACGTACTTCTATGGCTCGTGAGTCGTGATTGTGAGACATAAAAATAAAAGCTAAATTTAATTAGTGCATGTTTTTTATTGTTGAATACACATTCCAATGTATTGAGAAATAACTTGTACTTACGAGCACAAATATTTGTCATTTGGAAATATACAACCTACTCGTACATAGCGCAGTAATTAGAAAATAACGACTTGTTTGTTTCATTCAATGCCTCCGCTCGCCTCATTTTAACAACTATAAAAAATAAATTATATCTACTTAGTGCCGTTCTCTCATTCCTCAGATTCATTCCTTTGTTTATCTGGTTTTTGATATTTCACACGTTCAAAAAGTGTCAAAAAAGTTATATGACTGTTTATCCGTCTCTTGAGAGACCCGGGCTTAATGAAATAAGTATCGATTTAGCGGCGTTATTTATCGAACCTCGCATTGTTTTTAACCTGGATTTAATGAAATTTCAAAATTACAATAGATTATTTTACAACTTAACCTACTAATACAAAACTCTTAAACTAAACTAATTAAAAAAAACGCACGAAGAGTTCCGTACCATTATCTATAAAACGGCAAAAAAAAACATGTCTGTTGTTTGGGAGCCCCCTTAAATATTTGTTGTTATAGCGGCAACAAAAATACATCATCTGTGAAAATTTCAACTGTCTTACTATCATGGTTCATGAGAAACAGCCTGGTGACAGACGGACGGACAGACAGATGGACGGACAGCGGTTAGTAATAGGGTCCCGGTTTTTTACCCTTTGGGTATGGAAACTTTAGTTAAAACAATAATTTAATTATTTTTAGTAGTAAGCTAAGTTAAGATGTATAAATAAAATTAAACAGTTAAATGCGATTTCATAATGTGTCTATATTACTCATGTCTGTTACTATGAAATAGAAATATGTATAACAAGGCATCCGTCCGCATCTCATCACATGCCGGCTTCTCGCGCAGGAGAATTACTTTGCGAACAGTTAAACTACATTTTGCGATTTAAAAATCTATTGACTTTTCACGAAAATAGTCATAGTCTACTTCACTCACTCTCATGGTCTCTACAGATTCTCTTTAATAATCCGTCTCCTACTTCGAGGAGTCCAAACTTGGTATGTTTTGAAAATATTTCTTGGATTTTCAGAAAACAGGTGGCCGAAAGGTATTTTTAGAACCGTCTTATACCCCACAAGATAGGTTTCAGAAAAAAAACCCATACAAAAATAGATGGCGTCCCAAGAGGAAAATCGAGAAAAGCTCTCGATATCCTCTACAACACTTTGCTGAGTCAGAGCCTTTTCTCTGTTTACAATGCATGTTTTTAATTTTGTGTATGTACTGCTGCTGAATTAATTGTTTTCCTGTCAAACGTGTATTGTAATAAGTGAATAAAATGATTATCTATCTATCTATCTATCTATCTATCTATCTATCTAATTAGTGGTTTTAGCCGGCATTCCATCTGACATTGATACTTAGTATTTTTAGGTTACTTAGGCCATTTGCGCATTTAATTACGATGAGCGCCCTAATTTTATTTAGCAGCTGTCAAAATGTATGAAATCTGTCAAACTTAATTGTGTTTAACGCGCTAATCACAATTAGTATTTTGGTGCAAATGGCCCTTAAGATGCGATAAAAATGTCATAATCATGTCATAATCCTAGTATCTATGATTACTCGCAGTTTAAAAGTCAAGTGTAGTAAGGTATCGGGAGCAATGCTTACCGTCAAGGCCTCAGTAATTGATAGTTCGATGCAACAGATAACATCGGCCCTACCGCCCTATTACCAATAACTCAGTGCCAGAAGTTGAAGGCCCCATTCAGAAAGATCGCGGGCTGCGTTTTAAACTCAGGTTTAAATCGTTACTTGTTTTATTGGTTGCAGTAGTAAATGTAGTAGATTTTAACTACCTGCCCAGTGCCCATACACAGAGAAGAACAGGACTTTGCTAGAGAGTCATGTAAGATGTATGATGACAAATCATGTAAGTGTTCAGTAATTTAAACACATATTCTATTATTGTATCATATTTTATCATATTTTATTCAATATCAGTGTTATCTTTTTATTCTATTCTTCTAGCTCTGTCCCGTCCCGCCACTAGGATAAACTTTTTATTAATAGGGGGGGTTACCCCCTAAGAGTTGATTTGCTTGAACTATGGTTTATTTAAAGTGCACTTTAATTAACATTATTGAATACGACCAGTGAAACTCTTAAACACTTAATTCCTTGCCTACTGACATTGTGTTATGGCTTATGATTGATTGTTTACAAAATAACTCAGGCTAAATTGAAACAACACAAAGTGCTAATTAATATCTTACCCATTAATCTAATTTTACCTTGAATTTCTCGTTACTTACACGAGTTATTTCCTTTTTAGGGTTCCGTACCCGAAGGGTGCCAAACGGGACCCTATTACTGAGACTTCGCTGTCTGTCCGTCCGTCCGTCCGTCCGTCCGTCCGTCTGTCTGTCACCAGACTGTATCTCATGAACCGTGGTAGCTAGATAGTTGAAATTTTCACAGATGATGTATTTCTGTTGCCGCTATAACAACAAATACTAAAAATC
The DNA here is from genome assembly GCA_963457715.1 of Argyresthia albistria. NCBI lineage: Eukaryota > Metazoa > Arthropoda > Insecta > Lepidoptera > Argyresthiidae > Argyresthia > Argyresthia albistria. The sequence goes on along the minus strand of OY735274.1, from coordinate 4,518,591 downwards.
AAAAGAAATTTAATATTAAGGGGGGCTCCCATACAACAAACGTGATTTTTTTGCTATTTTTTTCTCGATATTGATAATGGTAGCAGGTAGACGCATAAAATGTTCACAATATATTGAGTATATTATTTACTTAAAAAATAAATAATTAAATTAAAATTAAATTAATATTTAGGGGGGGCTCCTATACAACTTTTTTTTTTGGGTTTTTTATAGATAATGGTACGGAACCCTTCGTGCGCGAGTCCGACTCGCACTTGGCCGGTTATTTTAACTAACACCCTACGGGTACCGTCAACTGTTGCGCTTAAGTAGGTACCACAAATGTATTAATAGGTGTAGAATATTTTGTGTAGTTATTTTGGCTCACGGACACCACCTATGAACAAATTCTTCCAAGCCCATGTAGACAATATTTACACATGCAACAAAACAAATATGATTGTGAAAAGTAACTTCCACGGGTATTTAATGAATACTTAACATAATAAGTTCGCAGTAAACCCAGGGTTAATAGGCGAAGGTCTCACATCAAAAAAACAAAGTAGGTGTACTTACTATCTGAATAATTCAATGCCTAATCGAAAATTACCTGAGTTTGCAAAACATTGAAAAATACTTTACTAACTAGTTACAAATTCGCGATGCAAACGCAGATTACCCAGCGCGCGGTAAATAGAGCACAAAATCAAAGACTCTAACGCATGAGCATTTTTACAAACATAATTTTGCTGGCTAGGAACACTTAGAGTCAATGTGTTGAAGACCATATTGCTTCGGTTCAAACGCACGTGGGCGTTATTAAAACGGTTTGATGGATGCAATGCCATCGTTACCAAAGTGTAGAGCAATAATTCACGAAAGTGTGCAACGGTCGACATGCAAATGAAGCGCCTCTGGGTAAAGGACTCTTAAATAGGAGGGCAGGTCACCTAAATAATATTACTGATAAGGAGGCCGCAAATCATCCCATAACCATAACCCAACCACCAACAGATGTCAAACGCATCTCAGTCGATAGATTTTGATTTTAAGTGAGTTTTTAGAGAGAGACCGGTGACCGCGTGAATTTCCCATACAAACGTAATACAAAAATTATTTGAATTTGGGAACTAGTTCAAAGCATTTAGACTGTTAATCGGATTAATGCAGTGTTTACGCAGGTTCCTGGTCGTATACCAAGGTTCTTATTCAGATTACTTAAAAATATTTTTAAATTGGTCGAAGAGGAACCCTGGTATACAGACCAGGAACCTGCGTAAACAGTGTATAAATCCGATTAACAGTCTAAATACGTTAAACTATTTCTCAAATTCAAATCATTTTTGTATTACGTTTGTATGGGAAATTCACGCAGTCACCAGTCTCTTAAATGCCATCCACCGTAAATACGGGGATATCATAGAAAATCTTTGCTTTTCGTAAAAATAAACGTAGGTACAATGAATGTCAAATTGTCCCAAACCTTTAAAATTTCAAAAGTTGTGCAATGCGAAAGTGTCAGAACTTTTGGTATGCTATTTGATCTAAACTGAACCTTATACATCAAATCCATACAACCATTGGAATAAAACTCTAATTCAATTTTGTCAGGCGGATTCATCTACTTATACTTCTACTTATATCTACTTACTACGAGTATAGTTATTTATTAGGTAGTGCACCTTGCATCATGCTCTCAATCGGGAATCAAACCGGAAACCCAGCAACCCTACAATTACGCAGAGATCATCAGAACAATGAGATCTCCATTAGATCAACCGAACAAGATCATTAGGGTACAGCTTTTGTGAGCGGATAGTGTCAGATAAGACGTGTGTGTGGTGTAATACGGGGATATCGAAATAAAATACCATGATTGGTTTGTTAGGAGGCATCATAAAGGTGTTGTCTATGGAGCGGTATTGGCTGTGTACAGTATAAATCCCAATAAGCTGGGCCAGCCTGCATACTTGGGTTTCCGGATGTACATTGCCTATTAGGTGTTCTTCGTGGAGAATTCAATTCAATTAAAAAAAAATTGACCACAAAATCATACATATTACTTAGTCAACGTCAATGTCAAGAGAACCATCATAGTCCCTAGAAATACCTCGATGAAATCAGAAATACATGTTTACAGCCTCCTATCGGCTAGCAAACAATTAATAGCCAGATAGACGCAATTTATACCAAAAAAAGGTGAACCTGCAGGAGGGCAGACCTAGACAACATACATTCGCTAACTTATCCCTCCCTACGATGCGACGCGACGCGCCTATTTTGCAAGCTATTCATCTGATTAAGCAAGTCGAACTCGCACTTGAAATAATTTATTTGGGCAAGTTCCCAAAGTAATAAAGGTCATATCATATCTTTATAAATAAAGTTAACGGCGCGTAAAAATGGTAGCAACTTGTAACATTTAATGAGTGGCATGCAAACGCACAAGCATTCAATACGACATTAAGTATTGTTGGACACCAAATATCAATTCAACCACATTACAGTATCTGTAATCACAGAATAACTAAGTAGTAAGTACTTAATACTTAGTTATTCTGTGATTACAGTCATCATCTGAGTCAACTGCGGGCCATATGCCTCTTCTCTTAGTAGTTAACAAATCTAAGGGTGATAATACTAATCTGAGGGTGAGGGTGTTTGAATGAAAACAATTCTCCAATAGCCATTTTCGTAGTTTCGATGTGAAGAGATTAACAGAAAGGATTTTGATATCCTGAGGTATCTTATTATATACCGCTATCTATACACATTGCGTCACAATAATGTTGGTACAGTGCTGTTCTGGCACAGTGTTTTAAAACAAGCTTATCGGGATTTCTGGAATTTCTGGGATATAAATCACTAGCCTTGGCAAATAGATTTGTGTTAAGTTTAATAAATTTAGATACTTCCATGATACATAGACAGGGAAATGGTAGTATTTTTAACTCTCGAAACAATGGCTTGCATGATACGTGCTGCGGTACTCCAACTATTGACCGGTAGCATTTTTTTGAGCAATAAAGAGAGCTTGCTTGTCGGTACCGTTCCCCCAGATGATCAAGACATATCTGAGTACTGATTCTATATATCCGTAGTAGGCCGATATCGTCGTTTGTCTTGATGCAATTTTACTTAGCCTTCTCAAGACAAATACAAATCTATTTAATTTGCTGCACACTTTTTTGGTGTGTTCCTTCCAATTAAGATTCTTATCAATTATTATACCTAAGAATGTTGCATGGTCTACATTATCTAACTAATTGTTGTCCTTTGTGATTAATACTTAATAATTTGTTAACATGGTCCCTTTGGCCTACAAAATACGATGCTTTACATACTATACCGGATAAAAGCTTATCGGCAGCTCGCTAAATATGTTGTTTACATATCTCCGGTCACGAGTTCACGATATAACAACGGAATTAGCTCGTAAACTGTTATTAGGGCGCGCTGCGGCGGCGGCGGGGGCGTCGGTTGGCGTAATTTGACACTATAGGCGCGAATACACTGCGATTGTTAAGCGAAACAAAACAATTACATGCAAAAACAAGCTTAGTAATATTCTGTCATGTGTACACACCCCACCCAGGATAATTTTAATGTGGGAGCTTGAAACTAGAATTACAACGCCAGATAGAAAAGACATCAACGGGGTACGGGAGCTTAAATTACATTGGCAGATAGAAAAGACATCAACGGGGTGCGGAAGCTTGAATTACAACAATGGCAGATAGAAAAGACATCAACGGGGTGCGGGAGCTTGAAATAGTATAGTATATTAATTGCATTCCATAGCTGTTATAAATATGAAGTTACAACATCATGGGCCTTGCTCAGGCACAGCAATATGAGAGAGGACGACACTATAGTATTATAACCGGTATAATTACAACAATGGCAGATAGAAAAGATATCAACGGGGTGCGGGAGCTTGAATTACAACAATGGCAGATAGAAAAGACATCAACGGGGTGCGGAGCTTGAATTACAACAATGGCAGATAGAAAAGACATCAACGGGGTGCGGGAGATTGAATTACAACAATGGCAGATAGAAAATAAATCAACACGGTGCGGGCGGATGCGGGACCTTGAATTACAGCGCCAAATAGAAAAGTCATCAACATGGTGTGAAGTCTGTGCAATAAAATAGTCATAGCTGACCTAACGTAACACATCCCCTAACATATCTAAGTAATATCTAGTAAGGCAGATTGCAAAAATTAGGTATGAAAGATTTAGGGTTTGGTACCTTTCAATAGGATATAGAAAATGTGTTGGACCCCCAAGTCAAGAGTCCAAACTTGTTTTATTTCTATTTCTTTACAAGACAATCTAAGTAGTCAAACAAGATGCTTCCCACGAAGGTATTTTACTCTTTTGTCAAGTTAAACTGTATCTAACTAAATAGTTAATTAAATATTTAAAATAAATACGTAGTCGCACTCGGCTAGTCTACCCGAGGCCTAATGCGATGCTCTGTGACACGGTAGCTGGTTTCGTGATAGATAACTTACTTCGTTGCGCTGATTTTATTCAGAAATGCTCAAGATTTATTGTTATATGGCCTAGTAATTGTTTCTCTGTTAGTAGAATATAAAGATATACAAATTGCTAATTTGGTAAGACCATTTATCTTTACTTCTAGGTCTAGACCATACCTTAGTCCTAGTGTTTACACGCTCGTTTCTCAAACAGTTGTGGGTTCGAACCAATGAAATAAGAAAATCTTAGCACCCACTGTAGGAGTCCTTGGAACAATATTGACATTAAAATTATAAAAAAAAATTGACATTAAAATTATTTTGACAGTGGGTACCAAGACGTCTAATTTTCCCTTTTCGGCCAGGAGAATGACAATGGCTCGACTTAGGGGGTGTGCATTATACTGCCGTACTGTTCTGTGATGGGAAGCATTGTGAGGTAACCTATGTTATAATTCAATATAATACGTTTATTTCGGGCCTGAACCTATAACAGTACTTAACAAAACATTGACACCATATTGACGAAATGTAACGCAATACACATACGACATAATATAACGATAACGACATAATGTAACGAAAACTAATTCATAAACCAAACTGACCAACGAATTTATTCATGTAAAACTTATGTAACATAGCGTCACGACTTTTCCCATTCGGGGTGGCAAAGGTACAATTGTGTACCACACGCTTAGCCATTATTCAATACACCTTACTTGACGGCGGCTAGCCTTCACCGCAGCAAATACATAGTAAAAATACATTGCATAGCTTCCCGGTGCAGTTTTTTAAATAAAATATTGTAGGTAGTTTAGTACACTTTAGCAAGAAATACTAGACACTAAATGATGGCAGCATTTGCAGAATACTGCTTGTTTTCTTTAGTGACACATTTGGTTTATCGATCAAAACACGCAATAGTGCACTATGTTGTAATTTTTTTTTCTCTAGCATTTCTTACCAAAGTGTACTTATTCTAATGCCAGCATACCAAAACAACGCCTTGGGCTAAACATTAGATTATATTTAAAATTCAAGTACAGTAATTACTTATAATGTAGCCGCGTTTAAATGCAGAATAATATATGAACTGCAATAAATAATCCTGCCTCACAAACTGAGAAGCACAAAGAACTTTTATTAATTCATTAGGTAAGATTGCCTACATATTGTTAGCAGCGGAACAAACTGTCAACCTTACTCTTCTACATTCTATCCGAAAAAACGAATAGATCCTTATCCAATAGAACGAATTTTACATACGTATTTGTTTGCCAGCGTCACACCTCGGACACTCCATAGAACGCTCGTTAAATAATCACCTATTACTACTACATAACCAAATGATGTTTGTATACGTGCAAATATGTGCGTAAACTTTGCTAGGGCTGGTGGCGCGGCAAATGCAGCGATATTTAGTATACGCGTCGTCACTCGTCAGGCGTTCAGCCCTGTCTATTGATCCTTTAACCAATCCTTTGACGCCAGGGGTGGGGTGCGGTATCTGAATCAGCGCGGGGAAGGGAGTGGCCGTTCTGTACGGAGTACTATTATCTCTTCTGTGCCAGCGTGATTGAATAAGTCTCTGTCTTACTCGTATCCAGGTAAAGGCCTGTGATCCTCGGTGGGGACATTAATGGGCTAAATTTACTTACTTACTTATTCGGTAAACTAATCAATATAATATCTTATTCGCCCCAAAACCCGGGAACGGTTGAGCTACGAGTACGTCCATAAGTAGATAGGGCAAGTATGCAAATTACACGATAAGTGAGAATTCTCCTAGCATGCAAGGGGTTCCGCCGTTGCATAAAGTTTAAATAGCCTAATGTACTACTGCTGCTGTTCAAATAAAGTAAGTGTCCGTCAAACTTCAAACTTTAAGTTGGTTGTGCGTTCAAGGCCGTCGTCATCTATAAACGGAATCACAATTGGAATCTAGTAAAGATTCTCAGGCAAGCAAGCCATCTATGTAGAGTTCATATTGAGTACGGAACCTTATAGAATAGAAGAGTGTTTTTCATTACAGGTCATTTTAGAGGGTTATCGAGTCAGTAAATAGTGCAAATTATAGAGTACAAGTGTTTTATATAAGTGGTAGCTACTTTACTGACATGGGCCCTTGCCTCTAGTTATAAGAATAAAACTGCTGTAGGTATTTAATTTGCCATAATTGCCTATATTTTCGGAAGAGGTAATTAGGTATTTACGTCAAAACAGATTCTAATTTAAATACCATTTGACCGTACCTTTAGGTATGTTACGAATATTCTGTATGTTGTAAATGGTCTCCTAATTGCATCGATGGGCAGGCCCCACTGCAAAAATGGGGTACGAACGTGGACATGAGACGACCTCTTTCGTGTTGCGGTTAAGGCTGTGCTTGCTTCCCAAGCGAAATGTTCCGGGTTCAGATACCGGCTTGGGAGAATGAAAAATAAATCCCATTTTTGGTAAATAGTCTTTTGCATGTTTGTGACGTCGCTGTTTTTGTTTTCCACGACACAAGGTAGGTGTCTTCTGAAGGGCCAGTATGTTAAGTAGGAAATAAATGAGGTGCATCTGAGCTTTCCCCAAACCGTGTAGGAAAGGCGTGAATCTACGGAGAAGCATAAAATCCTGGGAACTCCAGTTAAGATCTCGCTTCCCCGTAGCGGTTACTATGATTGAATTTCTTATTATGATTGAAGTTGGAGTAACATACAAGTGAGAAACAAGGTACATCTAAATAGGGGTAGTTGCATAACTATGTAGGTGTTCCCGAAACCGATAACTCAACATTAAGCCTAGACGTCTGTGAAATAACTAACGTAACTCAACAAGTGATTGTATCTTCATAAAATAATATGACTTAGTATGGGCATTGCAGAAATGTAATATCTGGGCAGCGTGTGTGAAATGAAGAGTGCTCTTTGTGAAATGCCTAGTTCTTATTGAATAGAAGGTGATTACAAAAGTTATGGTCAACAAATCGCATACATTTTTTTTACATTTTGGCCCGCAAAAGTTCATACAATAGCCAGTACAAGAGTTCGTCACCGCGACACTGTTATCTGAATTATGCGGCCTTGAAACCCACCCAGAAACACCGTAATAAGAGCAAATATAATTTAAATTGTGTCAACAAGATCAATAAAAGCATACAATGATATAATTAATCACGACTTTACCTAAACCTCTAGGTAGATACTTTATTAATTTCATTCCGACATAAACCAAACAGTTGATTCATTCCACACAAAATATCAATTTACTATTGAATAGTACACATTATCGACCATTTAGTTTTATCAAAGGGCGTATTTACCATCTTGCTTAAATACAATTCAACTTAGAAATTGTATCTTATTTTTAAAAGTCTAAAGTAGGTTTTGTTGTGTTTGGAACAGTTACCTAAGCTACAACCGTATTAGAGATTTGCCACAAAGAGTTCTTATGTTTACGGCGGTTTTGTTGGCCCTACGTGCGTCCTTCGCGGCTGCTCGAAACTGCGGGTTGCGAAAATGTAGTCGCATGAAGGGCCAACAAATACTTACTAGATTCTTACAATTGTTGTCCTTACGGCATCTGAAATAGGAATGGTAGTATCGTGGTAGCCCGGTTAAAATTGACCTAAGAATCTGAAGGAAAAATCCAGGACATAAATTAAGTATATACAAACTTCTCAAAAATGTTGCTCTCACAAGAGAAAATGAGGTGGTGAGAGATCGAGAGAGAGAGAGATATGAAAATCAGTTACTGCTGAAATTAATCTGTGATTTTGCAGCCGGAAAGTTTGTTTAACTTGTTTCTAAGACGGAGTCGGGTAAAGGGGACTGAAAACACTTTGAGAAAAAAATCTACTTGATCTGTGAAGGTACAAGTTAGCTTAGAGCCGCTACTCACATGCCAGATGCTGCGGCGATCTAGGAAGGGGGGCGGTCAAAAAGTGGGGATGACCTTGAATTCCTTCCTTGATTGAGAAGTGTGTATGCAAGCAGGGGCAATTTTTATGGCTCGCCCTGCGGCAGTTGAGTTTGAGTTGGATTTTGAGTGGCGGAAGCAGCGATTCCTTCCTTGCAGGCGTGTGTGTAGAGCAGCTCCAACATTGCTCCGACCACCCCCCTTCCTAGATCGCCGTAAGAGCCGGCATGTGAGTAGCGTTATTTATAAGTAATGATGACCTCATTAGAGATTTAGCGATATGTAAGGCAGTGTAAATAGAGGCTTTGAAATCGTTCATTCACTCGTTACGCGACTATAGTTCTATTAGCTATCTACTTGCTCGTCCAATGGAATTAATGAATTAAAAACAACAACAATGGACGGAACGACCCAGTGGATTTTGGATGGACGAGCTAGTACTTATTACATACCGAAAATATTATCTAACCCGACAACAGTCCTAACCAGAGTTTGAAGTATCGATAGATAGCTTAGACTAGACGTTAGGAATGAACCTAATCATAATTGACAAATACTCAAGCACGCTAATTAACAATCAAATTGGCATTTCGCAAAATAACTCAACGCAAAAACCGAATAGGCGCGCAACAATGACCGAGCGTTTATTGTAATAGCGCAATTACAAAGGCCGATATCTAATGTAGTAATTGTAAACTTGTATAGTACATATTCGATTCTAGAGCGCTATTCAAGACGGATACAGACACCGCGCCCACTTGTCTCCACGGTACAGTTTCGCGCAGTCTCGTTATCCGGAGCTTAATTAAGCTTACTGTCAAATACTTATAGTAAATGGTTATGGTGAATGTTAGTGACTAGATTGTACTCGTACCTACTGTAATCACAGTTTGAAAAGCTAACAAAAATTATGAGTAATTTCGTGGTATTTTAAGTGTTGTGGTAATTAATTGTACAATTGTCTTTTGTATTCGATTGAAGTACATATTGAATTATTGATTGAATGAAAATCCTATGTCACTCTGAATCTGAACACGCGGGTGATATGATGTCCTTCCTTGGCCATCATAAGAAGACATACTTACATTTGACAGATCGTTTATTAAATAACACTTTAAAACCATGCATTTTTTGTTTTAGTTCTTTCTTATTTATGTTATTCTCCACTTCAACATATCAACCCCACTGTACTTCACGCGATATCAAATAAACACTGCATTGTGCAGATTGCTCCAAGTACCGAGTGCCGGCCAATACAATACAACCGATAACAAATGTTGCACAACGAACTTTCATAGGCTAAATTATTCAGGTGCCTATACATTAAATTTTAATACAGTTACTAGTATGATATAATTTCTCTTATTTACTGTACAGGATGTAACGGTGTTTATTCATATTTTAAAAGAGACTTCCTTCTGTTCACTTCAGCTTCCACGATAGAACTAAAATTTTACGACGTACCTATTTGTTTATAATAATTGTGTTTTCATTTCTAGTCAGTCGATTGATCTCGCTGAATATATAAGGTTGGTACAGGACAGAACAATGAGGATTGGCTCTACAGAGACGAGACTTAGGCCTGCGCAGACTGGGACGGCATGGATTTTTTTGCCGATGGACATTAAAACGTATCAATATAGAAATAAGACACAAGTTGACATGGTTTGAAGTAATGCCGTGGCATCCCTGGTAAAGACTTGCCATGCCGTCCCGGTCTGCGTAGGCCTTTATGCCCAGCCATTAGTCAATGTGGACTGAACGTATGATGATGATTCATTGCGCACAATAAACTTGTCCTAGACCTATTGCGGGGTTAGTAGCAGTGTATGACTGAATGAAGGAGTATAACCACGTAAAGAGGGAATGTAGGTCTACCACTTGTCATAAATTTATTTACCGTCCCAGAACTGGCACTTTCATTCTGACATAATAAAGCACCGTTTAGTTAGATACTGGAAACACCTGCAGTATCTAGTTCGGCCAGGATAATGTGTGTCTTGAAAGTTATTGAATACATAAAGACAATCATATTGCACGCGTAGTCGCGTTAGCTGTTGAAGATTGCATCTACTTCACACTTAGATATTATACACCAACACTTTGTTTTGCATGCCCTTGTGCCTAATAAATAAATCGTAGCCGAGGAAGCACAAGTTAGTTATTTTCTTGTATGACGTACTCACGTCTTCAGTTTCGTTATAGGAACAATTCGCGCATGCAGCAGTGCATCCTAGTGTGGAGGCCAATATTAGGTCGTTCCTAACATAATCAAGTTCCCACACTGCCCTAGCCCTAGCTATGGTTGCCTTATCACGTAACAGGCCAGCTAACCCACCTACCATCGAAAGGGAAAACTTACGACGACGGTTGGGTCGACGTCAGACCTCATTTACATAGTAGCCACTTTATCACCGGGTGGATATAAATAGCTACAAATGTTCAACTTGTTTATTACTTTGTCCCCGGATCTTGCACTAAGTACCTTTTTCATATTTAGTAGTACAAAACTACTATGTAGGTTTGGGAATATTCCTATTCCTAATATTCCCAAACCATTGGCATAGACTGGTTTTATAATAGCGTCATGGACTGTAATCTTAGGGTAGTGGGAATCAGATAGGGCTATGTGCTATAATATAGCACATAGCCCTATCTGATTACCGTTCCTTTCTGGTGTTTTAGATGCCCATAGGACCATAGGAGTCTACTCTACATTTAATACCTACACATAATAACTGTCAGGATCTGATGGTCTAATCTTGTAATTAAATAACTTAGTAAGCCCTAACATTCTCGAATTCGTTTCACGCAACTCGGCACTAGATTCGAACTCATTAAGTATGAATGTCTTTGTTTTAGGTCAAACAAACCTAATTTCCTTCGGAAGGTACCTTCGGCGCTCTCCGCTCTTTCCAAACTCATGTTATTCTCGATCAAAGAGTTTTATCTTGCAATTCAAAAGTACCGCAGAATGTTCGGAATGTAGAGTTAAAAGGTTTCGCACCAGATAAGTACACTTACAACCAGTGGCGGATCCAGGCAAACAAACAATGATCTCAGTGTTTGCATGCATTAGAATAGACCGAAAGCCTGTGATTTTCAAATCAGATAAGATTTTTTCCACATTCGCCTGGAATTCGAATCGAAGACATGGCTTGCGATAGACCAACCTACCTATAGCACGTCCACTTTACGTTCTATGTAAGTAGTTAAAAATAATGTATAAACAGGATCATAGATATTATTTAGATATATCAGAACAATAACTATAGCATAGTATAAAGGTAAGGCTGAAACTACTTCGTATCACTTCGTAGCTCGGCTAGAAATTTATGGGCTGATTGTTAACTGCCTAGTTATGATATGATTCTAGGTTTGCATGTAGGAATACTTCATAGATCGCGAATAGGCCGCTCTTCTCAGGCCCGTAGACATGTGCATTCGCTAATTTCGCAATGGACAATATGTCATGTTTATGGCCAAATAATGGTCAAATCAAATGTAACAAGCGAATAAATCGAAATGTTGTAAGATCTTACTTCTGGAATAAAAACCTATTATTATTATTATTTGTATCTGAATCTTTAGATATCTCGGAACTACAGTCCCGGTCCCTTTTGTAGGCTTGCATGGGGACATCATGGGTCCAACACGTAGAGGCATCTTTCAGACAATTTAACGAAGATTTATTCAAAATAGCGGCAAGTGATTGGCTGAAATGAGTTTAACAAGTTGTCGCACGCAACTAATTTTCCTTTCGGAAACCGGGATTGAACCTTTGGCAGGGGCTGGTTGCTTAAATGTGACCCAACTACTCCATAGCCTGGGTCCGCCCCTGCGTATAACCGCGTCTCTTTCACTAGCCACGAATCTGTATCCAGCCAGACCGATTGCTACCTGCGCGTGTTACCCCATAATAAATTACTAAATCACTTCTAGCCAGGCACTTGTGCCTTTAGAATTAGATATAGGCTATCCTATCTAATGTACACTGAAGTTGACCGGCACGGTTGCAAAATTCGGCCACCATACCACAAAACGTAATATGGAGGAAATAGGGGTGATATTCGGATGTAATGATGTGGAGTTAGATTTGTTGATTGTTAACCATTGGGCGTAGTTCGCCACGCACCGATAAATGAAAGGTACCTTAACTACTGTGTGCACGGTAGAGACAATTATATTAGTTTCATAGATTGGTTTGAAATTGATGTAGGCCGCAGTCCAAATGAATGTAGAATTTTTAGCTGGCCAATCCACAAACCGCCATTGCTATAAAATTAACAATCTAATTAGATTTCAAAAGGACCGTTAGAACATGCCGAAACCACTGACATGCGGAGTACTGACTGCTTACAACCACAACTTTAGATGTGCCGAGCCGGCAATATTGCCGCAATGTTGCCGGACGCCACATCTATAACCACAACACAGTAGGATACTACTATCTGATTATCATCTTAGAACTAAAATAATCCTCATTTTCCAAAGACAAGATTATGATTATCGTCAAATTAAAACTTCTCACAGATCACTGAGACTTAACTGTTCAGGTAAAAACTGAGCTTCCCGAAGTGGCCTGAAAATAATATTCGGTTGTGTTATACTTATCTATCTATAATGTTGAGTGACAGTGCGGGTATGATTATTATTCTCTGACAACTCATGTGAATGGCAAACCAGCTCAACAATTCGATGATTTATCAAGCAACATTAAATAACAGGATTAAATTATGATTTATTAAGAGCTATCAAAATACTAACACGTTCAGTATTCTGATTTTCCATACGAGTTATTATGACTGCCAACTTACATTTTGTAATCATATCTCATAATATGTTACTTTTGTAATGCATGAGTGACGGCCGGGACGAAACAGAGGTGGTAAGTATATGCTTTTGGGTTTAGAAGTTGTTTGTGTGTGTAGGTCAGTTACTATTTTCCTCGAAAACTACTACTAGCTAGCGTACCCGAAGGGTGCCAAACGGGACCCTATTACTGAGACTTCGCTGTCCGTCTGTCTGTCTGTCACCAGGCTGTATCTCATGAACCGTGGTAGCTAGACAGTTGAAATTTTCACAAATGATGTATTTCAGTTGCCGCTATAACAACAAATACTAATAATTGAAACAAAAAGTAAACTTTAGAAAAAACCGACTTCCACAAACCCTATTTGATTAGATTGAGTTTAATACAAACTGTAACCCCTTATCCCCCCCCCCTTGGGGAATTAATTTTGTCAAATCCCATATCAGTGCTACCCCACGCTACTAAGGAACCCCTGTACAAAGTTTCATGGCTCTAGGTCCACCGGTTTAGGCAATGCGTTGCCTGCCCGTCAGCCGCGCATTGTATTTGTACCTAGTATTGAGCAGATCTGGTGGCCATATTATGTGGTCTTCATCAGCAGTTCCACATCACAATATTATGCTTACCATGTGCATTTGCACGAGTTATTATGAAAAACACAAAAATCACTATATGTCTGCCTATAATATTTGAAGAGTTCCCTTGATTTCTCCAGGATCCCATCATCAGATCCTGACCTGGTGTCAATGGGACCAATGGGAAGGTAAACCCTTTCAAACAAAAAAATAATTTTCTAAATCGGTCCATCCGTTTAGGCGCTATCGGGGGATAGACATAAAAAAAAAAAAAATATCCGGATGAATTGTAAACCTCCTCCTTTGGGAAGTCGGTTAAAAACAAAAGAAATTTAATATTAAGGGGGGCTCCCATACAACAAACGTAATTTTTTTGCTCGATATTGATAATGGTAGCAGGTAGACGTTTAAAATGTTTACAATATATTGAGTACATATATTATTTACTTATATATATATTTTTTAAATTAAGTTTTTTATAGATAACGGTACGGAACCCTTCGTGCGCGAGTCCGACTCGCACTTGGCCGGTTATTTTAAGTAATTTTATTTAGAATAGTAGAATCTCCTGGAAACCCTATTTGACTACACCTATCATCAAATCAAAAGTGATAGATGGTGGGCAATCAGTCCTATGTTCGACTCCTCATAACGTCCATTACAATATGATTAGAATCTACCATTGGTAATGCATGACCATTTGAGAATGGTTTTGTCAATTTCGTCAAAGCAACGTACATGAACATTCGTGGGCTCTTACCCCTTCTGGACTTTGTACATGCGTCTTATTTTATTGACTACAGTCTATACGTGATAAGAATGCAGTGAAATTTAAATTAAAATCTGTTAACACACACTCATAGGACAGGACACAACCTTCGCGTTCGAAAGATTGCCTTCAACTGGTCACTGTGAACTTGGCTTGATGATTTGATTGGTTACGGGGCGTGGCTAGACCACCGGACAGTGATGACTTCACTGCATTCTTATCATAGGTACTATCATACTGCATTGGATTTAACTCTAAATATAACTACTCTCCCTGATCTATACAGGCTTGCCTAGTGTGGGGATCACAAGTACTGCTTTTGTTTAATTTTGCACTTAAGTATTCACATAATATTTAAAATTATATTAATTGTTTTCTTTTGTGAAATAAATAAATATTTGATTTGATTTGAAAATCGTGGACTTTTATCAAATGCTAGGTTGACTGCTCATCCCATACAAATTAGAATTAGTAACCCTTCGTAAAAAAGAGATGGCGTGAGGAGTAAGATTTCGTAATTTCTTTATTGTACTCACATGACAGTAAAAATAGCTTAACATAGAAAAAAAAATGTACAAAGGCGAGCTTATCTCTAATAAGAGATTTCTTCCAGCAAACCATGTTGGGTAGGAGACGGAGATGATAGGTAAGGGGAAGAATTGCGCGTACAATAAAACTATTCTAGTAGGTACCTATAATACATAGATATTATTATTACACATAGGTACATATAAGAACCTATTGCTAAGGAATAGACTACATACACAGTTACATAAATACAGCTTAACAATAAATATCGTATGAATACACTAATACATACCAGTATATATCTAAATTGACAATGAAAGATAGTGCTTCTTTAGACGGTTTTTAAAGATATTTAGTGATGGACTGTCCCTGATGGTGCAGGGAAGCTCATTCCACAGCCGTGTAGCGCGGATTGTGAACCCGTGCTCGTAGGCTCCAGTGGAGCGATGTGGGGCTTTAAGCAACGAAACCATGTGAGTTCTCCGAAGCCTGCTTGAAGAAAGAAATTCGAAGCGATCACGCAGGAAGTTAGGGTACCGAGGGTTCCACAAAATATTGTAGAGAAGACATAGAATATGAGAGTCCCGTCGAAGACGAATTGGTAGCCAATTCAACTCCCTGCGATGTTGTGAAACGTGATCATACTTGCGCAGTCCGAAGATGAACCGAATCCCGAGATTTTGAAGTCGTTCGAGTTTGTTCAGTTGCTCTTCGTTTGCGCTGACCCAGCAGACATCAGCATAGTCGATGAGGGGAAGTAGAAGAGACTGGGAGAGAATAATTTTGGTCTGGCGAGGAAGAAAGTTCTGAAGTCTCCTGAGAGAGTGAAAAGTAGCGTAAACTCGCCTACTGACCTCGCTAATATGCGCTGACCAGGTACTTTAAACGCCAGATTTGTACTTTAAACGCCATGGTTTCAGTTTACATACCTAGGTGGCGCTAATCTTAGAATAAATCCTATATATCTTAGCGCCATCTAATGGTATTTGCAATTTATCGATGGTGCTGCACCAAGCGATAATGGCCTCGAACTAAAGAAGCTTCCGTAGCATCTCAGTTTACGCCGGTGTCATATTTTGTTCTAGGTGGTCTATCTGTATTAGTATAATATTATAGTATCTGTGGTATAACATAGCGCCACGCGTTCCCATACATCTACATATTGGCAGAGACACAATAGTGCTCAACGTTTAGCCATATTATCAAATCTTAGTAAAATTTCGACTGTACGATGTATTTACAAGTTTAGTTAGTATACAAGTATGTAGGTATTTCAGTTAGCATTCGGTGTAAGGCCGGCCACATACAGCCGGAATTCTTCCGATTCGGAATTCCGAAACGAGATTCAATCCCATACAAATCCGCGAAAATTCCAAACGGAAAACTTCCGTATGTATGTGGTAGATCCATAGATTTTTATGAGTTTACTGCGTTCGGTATAATTTAAACTGCGCTGCGGGGCGGGGCGGCGGCGGCGGCGGCGGCGACCAACGTGGAGTGGTGGACATAGATTTGTCGATCAAACTAATCGAAAAATACCTACGTAACCCAATCTTAATCTTAACTATTTGTGTGACATTAGCATAAAGACAGACAGACGGACAGTTTTCAATGCAAATTAAAGTGATTAATCAATAAGTAGGTACGTATTTCATTAAATACCAGAGTTTCAGATTTATTTCATAGTTAGCTAACCTAATAGTTATTCATTTAATAACTTAACATTGGATTGGATTAGCAGGGACCGACCGGAACAAATTATCTATACTCGAAAGACAAATCTCGTAGCAAAAAGGAATACAGTGGACAGTAAAAACTTTTCTGTCTGTACTTCCTTCGTTCGCAAATTCGATAGAATTTCAGCATGCACGACAACTACATACAATGATAGGTACGAAAATCCACTATCGATTTGCGGTGTTCATAAATTGACGCGTTCTGGACTATTATAATAAACAGCTCTCAGTCCAGACAGTTGTCTGCTATGTATGTTTCGCCCTAAGAACAATAAAATAATATCAAATCTGTAATTATATGCGCTTGAGACAGCTCTCAGAGCTGAGAACGGTTTCTTATTACGAGCCTGAGTGTCCGTCTCACGTCGACTTGTCTGTCGTGCACGGGACTTAGCATTTGACATTCAAAGTTGAGTTTTAGGTCACGACGAACAGCGATACATTATTTGCGATAAACTGCGGCATTTGACGGACAGGCCGGCAGAATCTGATTTGCTTTCTAGGTACTTGGTTTTCAAATAATCCCCTCAGGGTACCAATATTGGTAAAACTAGTTATCTATCTTTGACTTGTGCTAAGCACATAGTAGTTTGTGAGGAATTATTGGATTACTGCGGTGACTGAGAATTACTGTGTCCACAGTGTACCAAAGTAGAAAGAGTTCGGTCCTCCAAAAGCCGTTTCATTGCTCACAAAGGCCTCTTTGAGATCGAGTGAGTGAGGATTGGTTTGTGACCAATACCACGACTCTACCTACACTAACAGAATATGTACTGAAAGAACATTCTGTTTACGCCACTGAAATTAGAGTGCATTAAAATAATAAAATATGTGAGATAGACAATCGTTTATTGTCTTTTTAAAAACTACACGTTAAACTAGATCGCCACAACACTGGTACCTTACAATTTAAATTTACGCCCTAACACGAGTTGAGCTAGGGCAGAGTTAAGTGGGCAAATACCGTTTAAATCATAGGCTCCGTATAGCACTCGCATATTTACATACAAAATAATGAGAAACCAATTCGTTATTAAAGTTTATAACAGCGAAATATTCCTTAAAATTAAAGTTGCACTGATTTTGCAAAATTATGTCAAAACAACTTTTCGGATACTGAGACGCAATGTCTTCTGAAACAGTGAAAGGATTTCATTTAAAATCAGTTAATAGTGGCCAAATGGCATTCAGAGTATATGAAAACACGTTATCGTCAAGAATCTTTGCGAGCGAAATTTTTACAAGTGTTGTAGTAAAAGCTCAATTTGCAACCCTAAGTGCCTAACCACACTAAGCCGAAGGTACGCGACCGAAGTTCGGCGTGATTACGCCTGCAATGCTATTTGAATTCCTGACGACACATAATTCCGAAATCAAATTCCGAATAGGAAAAAATATTGGAAAAAAGGGATGACTTTGGATTTATTTTTCTATCGAGAACCTTTTATCCAAACACGTTTTCCAACATGAAAAAACCCTAGATTAATATAGTCAAATTACATATACCAGAAATTGATAACTATTTGCCGAGTATTTCCTGAAATGCACGTGAAAAAAGCACCCCTAATTTATTTGTAAGACGCCTTAACATTCGGTCCGGTGGTCTGCCAGCGAACATGGTTCACTCCGAGCCATGTCCGCTCGTGCGGAAGGCGCACCGTACCGTTCGGCGGTACAGTCCAGCCCCTGTTCGGCGGTACAGTCCAGCCCCTGTTCTCATAAGGGTCAAATTAAATACCTAGCAGGGCGCATTTTGTGAGTGTCATATTTTGAAAATAAAAAGCATAGTAGTATTCAGAACATAGCATTATTGCTCAAATGTCTGTAATATGTGTGTATGTGTATATAGTAGATATATTTTTTAAGTGTAAAGTTTATCGATGCTTTGTCTGTTACTGAAATTCCAATGAATTGAATTCCAATGATTGTGACTGTTGTACCTACTGGTTATTATTTGAAGTTTTTGAGTTAGTGACTCTATGTCTATGACGACGAAGTTGAACATAATGTATAAGTACAACATAATGTTAATTAATCCTGTCCATCCTAGGTTTGCTGGAAGAGATCTCTTATTAGAGATAAGCTCGCCTTTATACATGTTTTTTCCATTATTAAGTCTGTATTCTGTTTTTGTGCAATTAAGTATAATGAAGTAATGAAGTACCTACTACTAATGATAATAGTGACAATATACGTATTCACAAATATATTCTCGTTTTATTTTGATATCTCAACCAAAGCAGATTGACAGGCAAATTCACTGAAAACTATTTAGTACTATTACTTCGGTCGGGCGTAAATTCAGCGGCAACTTATACATATGTAGAGCACACATTATACGCGACCGAAGTGTCTCACTGACTGAATACACACACAAAGTTGCGCAACTTGATTTCTGCCGCGCAAGTTCGGCCCTTATGGTGTGTCATATCAGCCGAATACATCGGAACGTAAAATCAGGCGCGGAACTTCAGTCGCGTACCTTCGGCATAGTGTGGTTGGTTAGACACTAAGGCCAAAATTTAAATTATTACGATGTCAATGAATATGGATTTTTTTTCCCTGATTATGTTTTGTACAGGGCAAGTGCAATACGACTTGCTTGGACGTTGGCAATGCTGTGCGTGTTTGTCTTAAGCGAAGCTAACACTTAAATTTTACATTGTCGAAAAATTGTGTTCTGCGTCTTGTCAGATTGTATTGTATCTGCTGCATCGCCAATTTCCATCCAAAAGCCTTATTCCGCCTTGACCTACAAATATCAAATTTAGAATGCCATCTAGAAGAAAGGTATTTATATTTTCAATTTGTTCTCATATTGAAATTCTTCAATATGGCAGCCTTACAAGATAGCTGACACTTCCTATTATGTCTCGACTATTACATCACGACGTTCAATGTCCACATTTAACGTAGTAACGCTATTATAACGTCAAAATAAAAAATAAAAAAAATAATTACTTCAACCAATGTCTATCAACCTTGTGTGAATACGATTTTACTGTCAAGAAATTCCAATAAAGTTTAGCCTATTTGAGTTGGCATTTCCTGAAACATGTGAAGCAGACTACATCCGTCCAACACGGTCCGTCACCAGCATCGCAGTCCTCGTCTATCTACTGACGGCCAGACAGTGCCGGGAGGCTGCAGCTGCGCCCACTCTTGACACTTAATCGGATACGTGTATGCAACATATTTCGTTGGACATATCTATTATTTTTATTTCCTCTTATTTGATTGAGCGTCAACGTGACGGTATTCACACAAGCAAAAACATTGGGGTACTGAACCTGCTAAACTGTTGATATTCATAACAACCGTATAGCAGCTTAGCAAACCGACGCAACCCCCACTGGACAGACGAGACAAAGACAGAAGACACAGAAAAGAACAAGAAAGCATGCATGTCTTATTTCTTTCGCGTTCTGTTGCATGCTGTCTATCTCTTGTCTTGTCTTATCCGTGTTGTAGCCGTCAATTGTTTTCACGTTGTGAATACGGAACGGGACAGAGCTATACATATGAATCACTTTGTCACGTTCTGGGCCGCGAGTCGCGTACTTAATCGTACGGCAATAGCTATAGCGAGGGCGCAAAATTCCGGTTTGATTGTAGTAGGCGCGGCGCCTCCCGGCAGCGTATAAAGAAATTTAGGCAGCGTATAATTTTATAAAATTATCCTCTTCATCATAGGTTTGCTGGAAGAGATCTCTTATTAGAGATAAGCTCGCCTTTGTACATGTTTTTTTCCCTTTTTAAAAAAAATATGTATGTACAACAAGAAACCCTCATCCTATTCGTCACCTCGCGTGACGTATTGGCGTAGTATTTCTAACTATTACTTGAATCACGAAATTGTCTTAGAAAAGCAAATAATGCAGTCTCTAGGCAGATATTGCTATTACACGCACACAATATGTTAAATGCATTTTTTCTACATCACATGTTATACGGACGTTCTAAAGGCATCACCTTTTAAAAATTGTGAGGAAACCTTCATTAGGTACTCCATAGGTGTGGCGATGGGCAAGCCCCGTCACGCAAAACAGAGTATTGATTGAAACACTGGCTAAAAGTGAGCACAGTTTTGCCTTTGCCACCCCGTGAGGTAAAAGGACCCGAGCACCCGACCGAAATGACGACCACGACCACTCTGCCAAGAGTGATACGACTGAGAAGAAGAAGAAGGTAGAAGGCGTGACGCTATAGTAGGTACGCCTTAGCTTGGGAATAGGGAGCGTTGATCTTGAGTACCACTGTACTCATATTTTGGATAGCGATGTATCGCCTTTCTTAGTAAACATATGCGACACCACTATCGCTAGAGTATCGGGGTACAAGTCACGTTCATTCCAAGGTCTTGACTTGTACTCCGATACTCCAGCGATAATAATTTCGCATACGTTTACTAAGAACAGCGATACATCGCCATCCAAAATATGATTACAGTTGTAGTGGCAGTAAAGATTAACGCTCTCTGTTGCCGAGATTACGCGTTCCTATTATATGTTATGTTATGTATATTCCCTGTGCGATCATCAATGCATGCGCATGGTCTATCCATTCTAACTTGTCCAAACAAGTTAACCGAAAATTCATATCTGCATAGAGAAATATCGCATTAGCATTTCTATATTCATGGGGTTACAAACAGGACAAGATACATTACAAAGACAAACAGAGGACAGATAAACAATGAAAATGTAACTTACCCCCTAACCCTAAGGTATGCAACTTTTTATAAATTGTAAATGTTGGAAAACAATTATCTCCGAATGAGCAACAAACTATAGTGCTTATGAAGATAGACATTTCTAAGACAATTTCGTGATTCAAGTACCTACTAAATAGAAAACCTACGCCATACGTTACGCGAGGTGACGAATTGAATGAGGATTTCTGGTACATATAAATGCGTATTAACCTAGAAATCCTACTGCAGTACTGAGCCGTATTGACGTACCCCTCTGAGACGTATTGGAGCAGCATTTACTCGTGTTTATCGTTAGGAAATGCTAACTCAGTTCGTCGTAGCCGGTGGAGACGTATTGAAGTAGCATTTCTATACACGCGTCAATCAATCAATTTCTTAAATAATGGCTTCCATCGATTTGATGATTCTGCCAATGTCACGTATCTGAGGTGGCACAGTATTATGTTAAGAATTTTTTGGTGAAATGAAAATATCAATATTTCCGGAACCTAGAACAATATACACGCGTCCCGGCACCGTCGACAAGCCAAAACAGTCTTTTTGCGCCTCGCTATAGCTATAACTATCGCCATAGCATTCTTGTACGAGACTCCCGGCCCTGATTTCACAACAGTACTGTCCACAGCGCGAATTTAAAAAGGCACTGGCTTGTCTGTCCTGGGGGCATCGCGTGTAACGTGTGAAGGAACGCTGTCAGCTCCTTAGTCGTCGTTGTTGGCGTCGTCGGGCGCCGGCGTGTGCCACGTGAGCCGCTCCTCGTAGAACTGTATGACGACCTGCGGACAGCGCACGTTGGCCTGCTTGGCCGGCACCAGGTCGGCCTCGTCCGTGCCCTGCCACTTCATGAGGAACATCAGCTCGCCGTGGCTGTCCGTCGCGCCTGCCGAATTGGAGGGCTAATGTAAGCATTGTAACTTTCATAGGTTATATGGGTCGATCGATATGCTTCCTTGCAAGAGTAGGGGTGACCTTACATATCAATACAACTTTTCATGGTCTGGTAGGGGCAATGTGGCAGAAATTTTTGTTTATTCCACTGAAAAACAACTTCAAGAACATAAGATATAATCATTGTATTACATTACATTACTAGAATACTTGTAGCAAGATGAATTTAGATAATTTACTTGTCTAGATTAAAGGTGTAACAACATTAGAATACAAACCGATGATCTTTTCGGGGTCAAGTCCACGATCGAAGCCTGACGCCTTCTTTTCATCTGACTTGCTCTTCTTGGCGCCTTTTAGGTCAGGTGTCGCTGCTGTTGACTTCCGCTTTTTGGCCTCCGGCTTGTTCTCGGGCTTGCCTTTAGCTTCTGCAATATTTAGGCAAAATATGAATTATACTTACTGCTTACAGATATAAAACGCATAATGTCCCATTGTGGAAAGATTTGTTGTGGAAAACTAAATCCAGTATGTGAGACAGCTGAGGTAGGGTGCCTGGTTTTAGAAGTATTATTTACTAAACAGGATAAGTAACAAAACCATACAAGTACAGTCTTGGTTAGGCTCAAGTTCAAGATATGGTATCATTTCAGTCTAAAAATTAATTATTAGAAATATTAATCTTCAATACATGCTTCATACCTGCTTCCTTTTTCTTTCTTGCATCTTCAAATGTCTGAATGAGGTCAGGGCAGTCAAGGTTCTCCTCTGGTTCCCAAGTGTTGTCCTCGTTACTGTATCCTTTCCATTTGAGGAAATATTCCACCTGGAAATATGGTTATTGTGGAATTAGGACATAATACAAAGGTCACAGAAAAGAAGCTACAAAAGAAATAAAGTTTGATGCATTTCTGAACTATCATACCTTTCCATTCCTGACTCGTCGGTCCAATACTTTTTCAACTGAGAATTCCTCCTCACCCTCAGGTTCTCCTGGTTTCTTGTCAGCCATAGTTCTGAAATATTTAAAAGTAATTTATTACACATATTGTTAACAGTGGAGCGCTCATGTGAAATGGCGAAAGTGAATCTACTATCTTGCATGACTGGCTGGTCAGGTAAAAACTGTTCTTCGAGTCCCTTCTACTTGTGTGTGACCATAGGTACCTACTTTGGCAAATTATATCATTGTATAAAAACAAAAGGTATCCTCATTGAAGCTGCTATCCCGCAAATCATGGTTCGTCTCATGCGGTGTGCTGTGATGTGAATGATTTATCAACGACATGGCATGGCAGGCAGTTGGCTGCCGGCCGGAACATAGACCCAAACAAGATAAACGGACTATTTCTCTACTTCAGTCTCTTCTTACGTGTCATGTAGCATCTCTACATTTACCATTCGTATCCAGCTGGACCATGATACCAAAATGCTTGCTTGCTTTGCTTTCGCGAACTCAAAACATTTCCGCCATTTTGGTTCTCCCTCGAAAATAACTAACCTTCGCAAAAGTATAATGACTGTCTAGAGTAATCCAAATACGATAATATACAAAGGCATAATTATTAATACGTTTAGTTTAATCATTTACTTACCGCAAAATTCACAATATTACTGGTAAAGAGTAAAGACAAAGAAACACACCGGCGGCGCGGCGTCCGTCACACAAAACCATAAACGCACAAAACAAACCAACCCCAACCACCACAGAACACAATTACTCTGACGAGCCACAGACTATATAGGCCTATAGGGATACTGACGAGCCAACCGAGCCAACCACAACCAGCCGCCCTCCAAAACTCCTTATTTTGTATAAGGTTTTACGGCCCTGAAATTAAGTCCTTTTATTAGGCCAAATACCTCCAAAACTCCTTGATTGAACGATTGGCTCCCCCTGTTCCGAGTCACGCCAAAATCGATTATAGCGTTTACAAAGCCGTTCCGAGTCAGTTTTGGCCTCAGAACAATAACTAAAGCAGTTTTGGCGATACAAAACCTTGGAGGAACGCGGCCTTTCTAACGGAACGGGATTAGCCATTCGCTTGGCTCGCCACTATTTCCCCTCTGCCAAAGTACAAGCCCAGCATCGGCGGGAAGAATGTGAATAAGGTGCCAAAGTATATTTCCTTCGTTCAGGACGTGAGAAACTGCCTCCGTCGTCGCGTCGTAAACAGGTGGGTTACTATCAACTCTTATAGCAGGACCTAAACCAGTAGGCAGTTCTGCTTTTTTCATACAAATTCATAACATTCTAGTATTGAAAAAGCAGAACTGCCCGGTTTAGGTCCTGCTATAAGAGTTGATAGTAAAGTAACCCACCTGATTCATTCAACCGATTAATCAAAACAGAATCGAATCGATGCTTTGAACTCGTTCGTTCTTCGTTCGTAGTAGGACTTCGTCACTCAGATTTTTCGCCATAGCAACATTGGAAAAAAACATAGTTTTTGTTTTTCACCATGACCGCAAGGAGGCGCTGTCGATTTTTATTCAGAAAATTCTGAAAGCAAGAACGGGAAAGTTGATAATTTTTACTGAAATCATACCGAAGGGCCCAGAAATTCACTAAGTAATTAATAAAAAGTGACGCAGTGAATGCAAAGTGTGTACGCCAGTGATGGAAATTAGCATTTGTTGTGATTTATGAAACAAAAAACTCGTTGCGCACGATACCCAACGCCATTTTGAGGCGAAATTTTGTATGTAAGTGCCAAGTATTTTGCTATATTTTCGACAGGCACCCCTGCAAGGGCCTTATGACTATGTTTTGCTCTGAACTGCAAATGCAGAAGATGTTCACCATGCCGTGGTGGCTTACATCACTTCTGGTGCGATGTGATGGAGTGTCCTACTCTGATGGTTTCGCCGTGATGGGTTACTGCGCCCTTGTTCAGGCTGGCACTAATTAGATTAGTCGATTTCCTTCGCCGTGTAGGTACCTCGTCCACAACTCTACTTTATTCTCTCCACGTTTGTGGCGGGACAATAAGCTGTACGTTTTTTGATTCGGGAGGGGCTGTTTGGCATCTCGTGTTATCTGTCGCGTTTTCGTCTTGCAGATATCGGGAGATTGCAGAGGATGGCCCGGGGCCGCCGGGAGCGGTGTTGTTAACTGACAGACACAGCCGGCCTCCAGCTGGCGCAACCAGTACGTTCTCATATTTAGTTTTCCCATTTTGTTACATCACTTTATCATCTATCAGATCTTATCCACTTTAGGTACCTACCCACCTACCTTCCTAGCACATGAAACTGTTTTTGAATGTTGAACTCAGCTTAACTGTATCATTTGAGAGTAGTTTATACTGAAGCATCACTCAACAGCAACACTCTAAACATTTATTTGTGATGAGTGTAATTTACCTTGTGTGTCCTAATTGATCTTAGTCATACTGAACCACTTTAATGCCTACTTATGGCTTGATCAATTCATCATGCATAATGTTAGGTCAGCTATCTTTAGTTGCTAAGTTGGCACAAGAATATGATGGACATTTCAAATCACAAAGTTATTCTGGATTGACCTCTTGTTATGGCGGATTGGTCATAAAAGTCATGTTTAGTTATTTACACGTATATTTACAGTTCATGTCATGCAACTGCCCTAAACTCTGCTATTAGTAAACTGCCCTAAACTCTACTATTACTAAATACTAAACTAAACTAACCCTAAGCTAACTTACAACTATCTTACCTAGATATATACCTATACAGTATGTACAAGTTGGACGCCAGGAGGGTTTTTGCATTCCGAAGTCCCTACCAAACTTCCGTGGGGCGCCGGCGTAGCTCAGTCACTCCAAAATCGATATTTACAAGAATTCCTCAAATTTACAAATGTTCCTCAATATTTACAATTTCATCATATCACGAGGGCATGTCGGTAGGCTAAAACAAAGATTACTCCTATTAGTTTTAAAGCTAACACACAGGAGAGATAATATCAGATTAGTATTATTTACAAATTTAAACTTACCCCTCGTGTATCTTATTACCAAGTGGTCTAGCGTACTTTCTGACAATTACTATTAAATGGATAACTTGCACGCAATTCTCTCGAAATAATATGTAAAATTACACAAAGGATCTCATCTTCCTTTGACAATCGTCGCTCCGATGTCATTCATGTCTTTGTCATGTCTCTGGTACCAAAGCAGAGGTCATACACAAATATCGCAGATCCTTCTTTCTCGAAAATATGAACAAACCAATAAATAACATAACACTCTGTAACACCAAAGACTTTTACTTCTCCTGTTTAGTAATTTGTTAATAAGAAAAGTATGGTTATAGTTAATGGGGGCTACTTGCTCATGTGCACTTAAATAGTATTTTTACATTCACCAATTGTATGGTTTAAATGAATTTTTCACAGAGCCGACCAATGGTCTAATGGACAAGAATACACAACAATGTCAAAGCTTAGTTAGACACATCTCACACTTTAACAAAGTCCGGCCTTCTGGACTGTATAACAATTTAATAAATTAATGAAATCCCTTTTAGTTGTAGTATGAAGTACAATCATTGGGGGGAAAATAGAGGCTCTGCTCTACAAAAGGTGGAGTAGAAGCATTTTTCATTTGTATTGCTTAACCCTTAGTAAGTCGCGTTAATAAAGTTACATAACTAGTTGCATGGGCTGTTCAACACCCCAGATATGTTTAAATATGAATAAAACATCATTTGCATGCAATCTTAGACTTGTATGAATTAGTGTCTTTAAACGTATACAGGGTGTCCCAAAACTCAACGACAAGCGGGCACCAGGTGAAAGCCTAACCCATACAGGGTCTGGTAAAAATAAAATAAAAATTCTATGTCACCTAGAAGCATCTCCTGCGTAAGAAGCAAGTGTAAAGCCTACAAGACCACGGAGCTCTTTTCTCGTTTTACTTCACATAAGTAGGTAAACATTCAAATCGTTTTCCTCCAGCACATATGCTGGCACTGCATATTGTACATTTTTTACATGATAGGCATGATAGTTATTAATTTTTAGAACTCGATTAATGATGTTGACCATGCACCAATACGTTAGAGTAAGTAATTTATCTTAAGTACATTGTATAGTATGGACTTTCTAATGGTGATGGTAAATATCGTGAGGAAACCTTCACTACTCCATAGCTGCGGCAATGGGCTAGCCCCCTGTCACGCATAATACAGTAATAAGTAACTGGCTAAAACTGGGCACAATTGTGCCTCTGCCACACCGTATGGGAAAAGGCGTGACGCTATGTTACGAAAGTCAAATCTACTATTTTGGTTTTATTTAATCAATCATACTTTTTACTATTCTTGAACTCACATAAGGTTTTATGATGTCCATCTTGTTTTGTTATTTTTTTATTAATTTTTGTTAAGAGAGTAGGAAGTGTATACCTTTTTGAAATCTTTATTAAATGTGCCAATTTTTTAACGTACATGGGTAGTACCATATGTTTTTTTTCCCGTAATGATGGGTCAAAGTTGACTTACAAAAAAACTGCGACTCTACCAAACTACGTAATAGTTTATCAATCTGACGCAATTTTCAATTTGTAATTGTCATCAATAGTACGGTTCTTTAGGATCATGTAAGTAAAGAATTTGTGGAAAAATTGCTAAGTTTGTCGTCACTGTGACCATAAACGTGATAAAGGGTGACAATTTTTAGA
Organism: Argyresthia albistria; assembly: GCA_963457715.1. NCBI lineage: Eukaryota > Metazoa > Arthropoda > Insecta > Lepidoptera > Argyresthiidae > Argyresthia > Argyresthia albistria. Next base: position 4,490,528 of record OY735274.1, on the reverse strand, counting down.
AATTTTGAAAAATGCTAATTTTTTTTAACCATAGAATTTTTATTGAAGTAAAACTTCTTGGGGCACGGGGGTAAAATTTATTTAACCTCTCAACTGTGGGTTATTCATATATTTGCTTTTCAATTGCTACTAGCCGGGTGCTATCACGAGTGGCTAAGAAATGTAACGGAAATTGGAATCGGTGACGTCAGGGTCGGCTGAAGACTTTTAAAACCGCAACTATTTTCAATACGGTTTTTAACTAATCAGATAAGATAATAATACATTCGTACAATAAAGAATGTTAATTAGTGAGAGAAAAACCTGATGAAACGTTAACAAATAAAAAATATTTTAAGCATTCTTCCACGAGTTCTTGATTTCCGGTATGGCCAAGATGGCGGCGCCGCCGCCGCCGCCGCTGGCTGGGACTTCAAACAAAACCAACTAGCATGACTCAAACTACTTCGTTCAACCTCTTTGTTGGAACCGGAACTTATGTTTGACAGCTGTGCGATGCGATCCATACAGTTTGTAAGAAAAGAGTTTCATCAATGTCACACGGGTCGATATGGATTTCTAAAACAAGCAAAGCAATGCATACATTTGAGCGAGACGGCTTAAAGACGTGACGTCAGATGGTATATAATCTGAGCGAGATGCAAATAGTAGTGACACTATTGAATGAGTTAAGTATATCACCACGAGCGCGACAAATTGTAGATAAGGAATGGTGGGAAATAAATGACATGACGTATTAAAAGTAAGTAAAGTATAAAATAATTTCAAATAATCGGACGTCTGAAACTTAAAAGTAACTTGAAGCAGAGATTGGATCTCAAAATTGGAAATTTAAATCTCTTTTAGTATAGGTAGGTATAGGTGTATAGTATAGGTACCACTTAATGATCTAGCTACAGAAGTTTTACTTCTAACACGTGTACGGTGCTACACGCGTTTTTTTTTTATTATTACCAGACCCTATATGGGCTCGGCTTTCACCTGGTGCCCGCTTGACGTTGAGTTTTGGGACACCCTGTATATTAATCGACTCCTAAACCCTTTTGTTACATCAAAAAAAAATTATTTTAGTATTAAGTAGTAATAACTTTGGAAACTTTCGGTTTTTCGGTGACACAGTTTTGGCAGACAACAAGGGGTGACTAATTAAGGGTTAAGTATAGCCTAGCCATGCATGAAAAATGTAAGTTTTCGACCTCGAGGAGTGCCTGCATTTATTTTATTTTATTTTTATTTATTGCAAAACACAACAGATATTTTATACTTCATTTCTAAGTAGGTATATAGACACGGTTCTTTTAACTGCTCTGTATTGCGTGCGGAAATATGTTAATAATTAAACTAAGTTTAGGAGACTGCACCAGCCCCCCCTTTCCCAGCCATTAGCTGCTATTTTGAATAATAATAATAACATAGTAATGTGTATTATTTTAAATTGTATTATATATGGCCTTTTTGGACCTATTTATCCTCGGCTTAACATTTCGTCCACACTAGAGAACGGTTTACTGCACATCTATTACTACTAATGTACGGAAATTATGGGTGTTGCTGTAACTGCATCCAATGCATACCCATCAATCAATTACGCATGGTAATTGGTATTCAGTGCAAGGTCAACATTCCATGACTATTGTCGAACAACTTGTTGGGAACCACTGCATAACTGTATTAAACAACACAAGCCAATTCAAATTAAACTGGGATGGTGTGTTCCCTATAATCCAATATTGAATACAGTGATAAAGTTACTACATTAACTTACACAAAGTAATTATTAGTATCAATATTGTTTTTCTTTAGAATTCAGAATTTCTATATTACAGTATTTGCAAATGTACATAATGCACATATTTCATGAAGAAGAAATAAATTTCAAAAACCATAACAATTAAACCTTAAATTATTATTAATTGTCTAACCCTAACTTAAAATCTAACCCCTTATTAATAAAAAGTTTTAATCCGGGAGTAACTACGGGACAGAGCCAGAAAGCTGTCTAAGCTCTTTCCCGTAGTTACTTCCGGAGTAAAACTTTTTATTATTAAGGGGGAATATGAATGACCTACTGTTATGAGCAGCTGGTCATATTCATATTCATTTATTTGTATATAACATGTACAATACAGATTACAGAATCGATGTAAATGCGTCATCAACTCATCAACAAGTCAGCCAAGACCAGATTCTCTGTCAAGTGTTAAAGGCTGGTGACCGGTGGGGTCAGTGGGCGGGTGGGTCGGTGGGGTCGGTGGGGCCGTACTTCAAATCACTTCGCATCCTAACAGTGCCCGCAATAGTGATCTTTCAGGTTGCTTTGTATGTCCGGCAAAACATAGACGAGTTCAAGGCTCTAAATGACCTCAGCAAGTATGCCACGCGAAACGACATAAACTGGCTGGCATGCCGCGTAAATTGGAAACGTCCAACAAACTGATCCATGTTATGGGTCTAACTATTTATAACAGACTCCCCGACAACATAAATAACCGGCCAAGTGCGAGTCCGACTCGCGCACGAAGGGTTCCGTACCATTATCTATAAAAAACCGCAAAAAATCACGTTAGTTGTATGGGAGCCCCCCTTAATATTAAATCTATTTTGTTTTTCAGTATTTATTGTTATTGTTAGACGGCAACAGAAATACATCGTCTGTGAAAATTTCAACTGTCTAGCTACCACGGTTCATGAGATACAGCCTGGTGACAGACAGACAGACAGCGAAGTCTCAGTAATAGGGTCCCGTTTGGCACCCTTTGGGTACGGAACTCTAAAAATGCTCCTAGTATTGACACCTTCAAATATAAACTTAAACACTTTATTGTACATAAAATTTATTGTACATCTACTGAAAACTGTAGCTTATTTACATGGGAAGTAGACCCATTTAGATAAATAATTGACATGTAATTGAAAAAATTATCAATAAATATCTTATGTCAATAAAAATAAATAATATGCAGCCCCTTAATGTCCCCGCCAAGGGCCTGTGTCCCTTTATTATTCTGATGAGAGTAAGATTGAGCCATAATCCATTACACTGGCTCAGTGCGGGTCGATGGAGGCGTGTCGGGTCAGCAGCCAACCCAAGTGTCAGAAGTCATCAAGCTGCCGTACTGGAGCCTCTGAAACAGCTTTACGACTACTACCACCGAGTAGCTATAGTAGCCGGAACCGGTCACTGGTATAGTTCGCGTATTCTAATAATTCACCAAGTTAAAAACATAATTTAACCGACTTCATGACCTATCACTTAGTCCTCCCCGCTCGGTACACAAATGTCGTCTATAGACACGAAAACGAGCCTACGAAATCTGTCTCCTGACAGTGAAGTCCATATGTATTACATAATATAAACTTATATGCGATCCTAAAAGCCAGAATTTGACTTGAATGACTATAAACACCAAAAAGACTGTATAATGTCATCCAGGAAAAAACAAATTAAACTTCACAGTTTTTTCATGTAGAAACCTAATTACTGGACCGATTCCTGATTTTCAAAAAATGGGACCAAACTATCGGGCTTCCCTTTCGAACAAAGAATGAATTTTTGAAATCGGTTCATAAATAGTACCAGTTTCGATGTAACAAACATTAAAAATAATAATGTTAAAAAAACATACAACTGAATTGATAACCCCTCCTTTTTTTAAGTCGTTTAAAAAGATCACGTCTGAAGCTAGCCGGGAGCAAGTTTCGCATTTGCTTTTTGCGCGTAAAAGGTTTTGCCGAACTTCAGACGTGATCTTTTTAGAATACGCGAAGTATACTGGTGGGTTCAATAACGGGCCAATAGTTATTATGAACGCCCACTCCGCAGAAGATGCCGCGTCCCGGCAGTCTGAAGGACCCGGACATCGCGGAGCTGTTCAGCCGGCACGACCCGGAGAAGATCTTCGAAGACCTGCGCGAGATCGGGCACGGCTCGTTCGGCGCCGTGTACTACGCGCGATGCAACCTCTCCAAGGAGATCGTGGCCATCAAGAAGATGTCCTACCTGGGGAAGCAGAGCGAGGAGAAGTGGCAGGACATCTTGAAGGAGATCAAGTGAGTGCCACACTACACCTTTGGGAATATCTTCATCAGTCTGTCAGAGAAGCCACTGTTGAGTATAGACCTCAAGTGGAACTATGGAACTATGGGGGTGCTACAGATACTCTGGCTAGTTCAATTGTGAGATGCTATCACTTGAGATGCTAAGTTCCTTTTGACATAACGGTGTATTACAGCACCATTCGTTAACCCTTTATTTGGCATAAGCATGTAGAATTTTTCATTGTTTTTGGACTTTATTATCACTGCCATTTGACAGTACACTATGGACAGAGTATAGAGCATAGAAGGTTAAATACACCCTCGCAATGCTTCTGGTAATACACCCTTGCAATGCTTCTGGTAATACACCCTTGCAATGCTTCTGGTTATACACCCTTGCAATGCATCTGGTAATACACCCTTGCAATGCTTCTGGTAATACACCATTGCAATGCTTCTGGTAATACACCCTTGCAATGCTTCTGGTAATACACCCTTGCAATGCTTCTGGTAATCGGAACTGGTGATCGAATGTGCCGTGTTGTCGTGCGCGTTGTGTGAGTGTGTGAAGGAGACAGCGGGTGTAGTTACGACGTGAGTGAGCGTGACAGCAATAGATATATTAACGGTACCGAGCTCGAATCCTGTGGTTAGCCTGTTAAACCTAACTTTATCCAAGCTCCCCTGGTTAAAACTCGAAGGATCACAAGAATAAACTGAATTTCGGGCCTGGCTTAACCTAGGTTAACTTTATCTAGTCTCGCTTTGACCGCCTCGACCTGCTACGAACCTTTCATTTGTTTGTTACCCTTTGAGTTTCGTTTATCTTGGTCAATCAACTCTGGACGCTGACACTGTCGACCGTCCGCAGATTCCTGAAACAGCTGGAGCACCCGAACACCATCGAGTACAAGGGCTGCTACAAGCGCGAGCACACCGCCTGGCTCGTCATGGAGTACTGCGTCGGCTCCGCGTCGGACATCATCGAGGTAACTTCTATTTCTACTTCTTTTTCTTCAGGGGGCTGTAGTGCCTGCACCTGGCCCACTTGAGGGGGCCTTTGTGCATTTCCACTGCACCTGATCTATAGTTTTGTCATCACAACTCCTGCACCAGTGGGAGTAGGCCCCCGATTCTCGCGCTATCGAGATCATCTCCCCAGTCGAGATATCGGTTTTGATGCCGCCTAAATCCGTCGAAAACGATCTCGATTTATATTTTTTCGATCGAAAACGGGTCAAGATATCTCGGATGGTCGAAAGCTTAGCTTAAAATAGCTTTTTCTTGTTTTTGATAGAGATTTCGGTATCTCTAAATCGATATTTCGACCATGGACATGATCTCGCTAGCGCCAAAATAGTCCCGCTGGACTACTTCTGTTCTATTATAGCTTGTACCATAGCATTATAGTATCTGTGGTTCTACATACTATGCGTAAAATACTCCTTTATGCATATTGATATCCACCAATCTAAATCCAAACTGATTTTATAGTGAACAAATGACAAAACTTGGCTTGCGATAGCTCCGACAACTTGAGTTGCGTTTTACTTGAACAATGGATTTATGTGTAATCTGCTGTCGTCAAAACCAAGGAAATTAATTGAAGTAAAATAGTGCAATACAGAATTCAGGCCAGAAATTGCATTGAGTCATTGCAGTAGCCATTCCTATTGAGACTGGTCTCAGGGTTATGTCTTATGCTTTAGTCATTGGAGGATAATAATTATACATCCATACCTGTGTTCTGCGGGAACGTATGTAAACACTTTAGTTACGCTAAAATATTTTCAATTCGTTTCAAATATCAATAATGAATCCGGTGAGTTCATTATGCTCAGATAAATGATTTAGTATGTCACGATGATGTTATGTAAACTGAGATTACGAGTGGGTAAATTATTTGAGAATAAGAACATGATTTAAATAGTAAATCCTAATAACATGAATTCATTGATTTCTCCAAATCTGCTGAATGACTAATGAATCGGACCTACTATCGTATGACCTTACGTTGTTTTTTGTGAATTTCAAGAACCTATGCCACGCATTCTCTGAATCATATCTAGTAGACATGTGTTCAACTTGAAATATGGCATAATAGGATATGTTATCTATTTACGATGTTATCAAACGAAATCAAGTCGTTGTCTCCTTGTTCCGATTTGATTGATAAACAATCAAATCTTGTATTTGCAGTAGGTAAAAATAATGTTATACATATTTAAAAGATATAACTGCTGAATACATGTTTTGATTATTTAACTGAGTTATGAGTTCCACAACCTTAGCCGGTCAACATTTAGTTATAAATATATGCATGGCTCATATCCTACCAATTATTGCGTGTATAAATAACTAATTTTATTATACCACTGATATTTTGATTTTGCACTTCACTGATGCTGTGTGTGCAAACAACAACGTACAACTGAATACAGATAGTAACGATAACCTAACCCACAACTCGTTCGCAGGTTCACAAAAGGCCGCTCCGCGAAGAGGAGATCGCGGCGATATGCGACGGCGTGGTCTGCGGCCTCTCGTACCTGCACAGCCTGGGACGGATACACCGCGACATCAAGGCCGGGAACATACTGCTCACGGAGGTCGGCACGGTGAAGCTGGCAGACTTTGGCAGCGCGAGTATCAAGTGCCCGGCGAACAGCTTTGTGGGCACCCCGTATTGGATGGCGCCTGAAGTGATATTGGCGATGGATGAGGGGCAGTATGATGGGAAGGTTAGTTGTATTCCTTTTTATCATCATCAGCCTGTCGTCAGGGAGCCTACTGTTGAGTAGAGCCTCTTCATATACATGTATTCCTTGGTACAATTTTATTCAGATTTTCTTTGACATGTCATGTCGTGGAGTAATGCACTTAGAGCTCGCAGGATGGGCGTGTGTTTTTGCCTAGGATACTGTACGCCTGGCGGAGCATGAACTTGTTGTAAAATTCGCCTTTGAATCAAATAATTAAAACCGTTAGGATCTTCTCTCGCTACGATCATCATTGTCGGGAGTAGTTCTACGCGAATCTCAGACCAATTCGATAAACATGACATGACACTTCACTTGTTAACTTCATTACCACTATGCTAAACGTAATGTCGTGCACGTTGTTTGATTGATCTTCTCCCACAGTGGTAAAGAACAGTCAAACAATGACGCCTAACTAAGTATATCTACAAAAATAAAGATACTCGGGCGGCGAGTCGCGTGCGGGTATGGCTTGGCAGTGTCTATAGCGAGAGCGCGGAATAGTTTTGTTTATAGCGCGCGCGGGCGCGTCTCGGCACCGTCGTCAAGTCAAAACGAGTTTTTTTGCGCCCTCGCTATTAGCCACTGGCACGCAATTCCGTACGCGACCCCGGGGCCTGATACGATGTTTGATATGTTTGTCTGTAGGTGGACGTGTGGTCGCTGGGCATCACGTGCATCGAGCTGGCGGAGCGCAAGCCGCCCTACTTCAACATGAACGCCATGTCCGCGCTCTACCACATCGCACAGAACGACTCGCCCACGCTCAACGTGAGTATCGCTTATACTGTCACCCGAATGGCCGCTTTCACCTGCAATCCATATCTTTTATGGGATACTTTATTTTTTTCAAGGGCCACATAGCGGTTGTTACGCTTTGACCTAATTTTAAGGGTCATCTAGGCTAAGGGGACCCCCTAAATTTAAGAGGGTTGTGTCTCCGAACCTATCTCTAGACAGCTAAGAAAAAGATCTAAGTGTCCCCTAACTGTTGGTGAAATCGGGCATTGGACTTGCTAATAAAGTTAAAAATCTATGAAAACACAAATAAAAGAGAGTGGGCGTTAAAGACCGGCAGGTAAGTGAGGATTGGACTGCGCTGCACATCTCTTGTATTCTAAGCGGGAAAAGGAGGAGGAGATTGACGCATAGCCCTGTCCCTTACTTCCGGAACAATGATACGTCATCGGCACTGAAAGTCCGTTTCCGCGCCCAACTGACAGCTGTCAGTTTGAACCCGTGAGTTTTGGCAATAAAATAAATTGTTTCAATGTTTTATTAGACTTCTGGCCATTACTGCACTTTTACATAGTATGTACAATTACAAAGAGAAATGTCAGTTCCACAACACTCACTTTCTTTTCTAATGTCCATCCAAACTCACTTACCAACATAATTGAACCCTCAAACTCCCCAGGCGAAAGAGTGGTCGGACCGCTTCCGCTACTTCGTGGAAGCGTGCCTCCAGAAGAACCCGTCGGACCGGCCTTCCTCCTCCAAGCTGCTCGGGCACTCGTTCATCGTGCGGACGCGCTCGGCCAACGTGCTCGTCGATCTCATCCAGCGGACCAAGGCGGCCGTGCGCGACCTGGACAACCTCAACTATCGCAAGATGAAGAAGATACTGATGGTGGAGGACTGTGAAAGTGCTGTCGGTGAGTGACTTACAGGGTTAATTGTTGGATATAATTTTGTTAAAGTGTACCACAATGACGCAATAAATATATGAGTATGACTTGCGAAGGATAGTTGGTTCTTTGTTTTGTGCCCCTAGGCGCAGATGTAACAGCAGACTTCGTTTCTGAAACACCGCCCACGAAACACGTCTCTTCGTCAGAAATCTTGTTCTTGATGCCACGAATATCGTAGCCGGAATAATGTGGGCGACCTATACCCATCTGAGGGGTAATACGATCTATTTTATATTATGATTCAACACTGGGCGGGGCTAGTGCAGGTTCCCGGTACTGTTTTCTGCACTAGCCCCAGTGCAGAAAACAGTACCGGGAACTCCTGCCGAGGCGTAACAGAATGATGATGGTGGTGTGTCCCCTTCAGGCGACGGCGAGGAGGCGGGCGAGGAGCGGTCCGGCGGCGACAGCTCCAAGTCTAACTCCGCTACGTCCGAGCACAGCGCGGCCGGCGCCTCCAGCCAGAGCTCCACCGGCAGCCTGCGCAGGAACCCGGTGAGTCAACTCTTCAGACAACAGCTCCGAGTCCGACTCCGCCACGTCCGAGCACAGCGCGGCCGGCGCCTCCAGCCAGAGCTCTTCAGGTATCTACATGGTGTCAATTAATATCCCTACCGAAGAGCAAAGAGCACTACATATTCATGTTCTTTATTGCATATAATTTTTTGGTACATCTGAAGACAATACATACATATTGGACCTGGGTTTGCTGGAAGAAATCTCTTTTTAGAGATAAGCTTGCCTTTGTTCATGCCTTTTCTGTATTGTTTGTGTTTTTTTTTTTTTTCTGATATGTGCAATAAATATATGATATGTGCAATATTGTAAATGCGATAGCTAAGACGAACGACTGCTAACGCATGCTCCTGTATCTTCATATTCCGCAATAGTACCAATATGCTATAACTACATTATTTGTCCCCCAGTTGCAACTGAACGCGAACCACCGCGACCAGCAAGTGCCGCAGTACACACACATCAACCACCAACACTCCTCGCATCACGTGAGGTGAGTGCCTTCATCGGACCAGTCGCTCATGGCTTTGGTGCACATTTTGGAATAAGTAGCGACACCGCGGATAATAAACACCCCTCTACCTATTCCAAAATCTCAGCGTCATTGTGCTCATCGTATCATTTTAGTTAACATTTCTTAATTTTGAGTAGATCTTTTCATTTTGAATTATCGTATTTATCTTTTCCCTCCGAATTCAGAAAGTAATTAAATTACAGTCCAGCTCAAACGAAAATCGCCCTCTCACCCCTCCCCGCACCGCACACCACCGCCCGCACTCATCCCCCCGTTCCCCCGCAGGCGGGGCCGGCCGCGCAAACGCCTTATCTTATGTTGCTGTTCCACCAGAGAGAGCGAGAGCCCTCTCCCGCACGAGAGCTGCCCGGCGCGCGAGTACGCGAACCGCGACTCGCTGTGCGACGACTACGGCGACGACTACGCGAACAGAGACGCCATACGGGAGGCGCAGAGAGAGAGGGAGAAGGAGCGGCAGGCCGGCGAGTATAGGGAGTATGTGAACGCGCCCGCGACGTGGCAGAGGGAGCAGGATGATAATAGGAATGACCGGCGCTCGTCGATCGGACGGGGTGAGTTGATATTGATAGGCACATGGGGTAGATGGCGAGTTAGCACTAATCTCGAGTGACATCCATCGATAGTTTGAACGTAATCGTTGACCTTAGATGACGGCCTTTGACCCTTCAACTTTGATGTTACATATTGCCATAGTAATTGTTGTCAACAACTTAACTCGGATACCTTACACGATTCCTTTACCATGTGTGAAATAAACAAAGTTAAATGTTTACTGAATTTCAGGAGTCAGCAATAACGTGGGTGTGAGTGCGGCGTTGTCGCTAGTGTCGGAGCACGGAGCCAACAACTTTGCGACGATCCGGACCACGAGCATCGTCACGAAACAACAGAAGGAACATAATCAGGTACGCACCGCATTTTGTACCTGCCTTCAACTACACAGAGTGTCTCAAACCTACATAACTTGTAGCCTTTAAATTTAGTTTGGGACCATTAATGTACCCACCGAGAAGCACAGGCACTCATTTCTGGTAGCAAATGATTATACACGATGCAATTCTATTAATTTGGTTCCTTTCGGGAAATAATAGTACCAATATTTTTTTCTTCGTTTGCGACCATTATGTTTCTTGGGGAATTCATGATGATTGATCCTATCATTCCCCGAACACGAAAACACAAACGAGAAACAAAATTAATTCAATTTCGCCGCGTATTCACGAATGTTTCTCAACCTGTTCCCCTAGGAGATGCACGAGCAGATGTCGGGCTACAAGCGCATGCGGCGCGAGCACCAAGCGGCGCTGCTCAAGCTGGAGGAGCGCTGCAAGGTGGACGTGGAGGCGCACAAGACGCTGCTCGACCGCGAGTACGAGGCGTTCATGCAGCAGCTGAGCAGGGACCTGGAGCGGCTGCAGGTGAACAAGGACAGGGAATTTTCTAAAAGGGAGACAGGAAATATCCCCATCCGTCATTCCGACTCCATGTCATAATGAGGCAAACGCTGGGGAGCAAGCCAACGGCTTAGTCTTATTATAGTGGGGGTGATTTTGGAGGTGTCAAGCCACTAAACTGAGAACCTTAAATCCGACAGCTCTTGCGCGGTGGCCACAGATTCCATTACCAAACACACTTTAATTCGTTTGTTTAGTTTAGTTTGTGTCGCCTTCCAAATAGCAGGTTTCCACCAATGCTCACCCAACCCTATCTTCCAGACGAAACACGCGCAAGAGCTAGAAAAGAAGTTAAAACACAACGCGGCGGCGGAGAAGAAGCTAGCGAAGGACATCAGCACGCGGCAGGAGCTGGACCGAAAGTCGGCGGAGGCGCAGCGCAAGCGAGACTACAAGGCCAACAAGGAGCGGTGGAAGAAAGAGCTGAGCATGGACGAGGCCACGCCCAAGCGGCAGCGGGACGCGACCTTGCAGTGAGTAGAGTAGACTAGTAGTAGAGTAGTCTTTAGCCTGTTGGGATCTTCTTCTTTGTCAGGGGGACGGGGGCAGGCACTAGAAAGACACTAAAAGCGCCTGCCCACTTGAGCGAAGCCTTCGTGCATTATTCCTGCGCTGCAGCAGTTGGGATGGCCTGAAAGCCATGTTTGTGTGGCGATAAATCGCGCCGTGGATTCTTGACTGATCGTTCACACCACCATCCATTCTAGCTGTGATACTCTAGAAATAGTACTCCATTGTTTAGCACGTAATGTCTCGCACGCTTTTTAGCCTCTAGATGGAAAGCACAGATTGGTGGAGTTACTAAACACAGTGCAAGTTATCTCACTAACTTAAACTGACACGTTTGAGTAACTAATAAAATAGCCTCTTCGACTTCCCTACCGTTACCATACTTTGTCATCCATAGACACATTTGTCCCCTCATTGTCTTGCCGGTGCCACAGAAGAAATAATAGTACTCCGTCCAGAACGGCCACTCCCTTCCCCGCGCTGATTCAGATACCGCACCCCACCCCTGGCGTCAAAAGATTGGTTAAAGAATATTAATAGACAGGGCTGAACGCCGGACGAGTGACGACTCGTAGTCTTGAATATCGCTGCATTTGCCGCGCCACCAGCCCTAGCAAAGTTTACGCACACATTTGCACGTATACAAACATCATTTGGTTATGTATTAGTAATAGGTGATTATTTTACGAGCGTTCTATGGATTGTCCGAGGTGTGCCGACGCCTCCCACATTGTTTGATTCGCCACTCTGCTTACCAGATCGCAGAAGGACAGTCTGAAGCAGGCGGAGGCGGCGGAGGAGGCGCGGCAGTCGCGGGCGCAGCGCGAGCACCTGGACCTGGAGCTGCGCCGGTTCAAGCGGCACCGCATCGCGCACATGCAGCACAAGGAGCAGGAGCTGCTGCGCGAGGTCAGCCTTGCTTGCTTCCTCATCATCATCATCATCAGGGAACCCACTGTTGTGTATACGCCATTCAACCCGGTCCCGTGCAATGCGCATCCATTGTTTACCTGCTATCCTTGTCATCGGACCATCTGGCAGGTTGTCTGCCGTCATACTTACTTCATCATCATCATCGGCAGCTTGTTTCCGCTCACTGCTGGGTATAAGCCTCCTCCCTTTTGTGCCAACTTCTATCTATCTTCTATCTTGTGCCAACTTACTTACTTATACTTTATTGCACAAAAAGCTGAATACAGACACCGAATAATGGAAAAAACATGTACAAAGACGAGCTTATCTCTAATAAGCCTTGATCACTCGCTGCGCTCAGGATTCTTCTTCTTCATCATCTGGGGATAGTAGTGCCTGCACCTAGACCACTTGGCGGGGCCTTTGTGCATTTCCCCTGCGCCTGCACTTCAGTTCAGCAATTATAGCTCCTGCACTAGCTGAAGTAGGAGGCCTGGGTGTTCGAGGAGGTTCAGCCCGTATCATCCCACTGTTGGGCATATAGGCCTCTCGCAAAGCACGCCACTCGCATCTGTCCCCCGCCGTTCTGCTCCACTGTCTACCAGCCTCCTTGTCATCTGACCATCGTCGGGCCGGTGTGGTCTGCCCGTTGCTCTTTTCCCTGTTCGCGGCCGCCTCTCTGTTATTGCCTTGTTCTACCTTCCGTCCTCCCTTACTTACTTACTTATACTTTATTTAAAAAGAAACAAATCAGACACCAATTAAGGAAAAAAACATGTACTTTAGCCCACAACTTCCGAACGGGCGGTAGTATACAAAAATATTATTATTATATTGACGTTGACAAAGCAATCTGTATGATTTTATGGTCAATAAAAAAAAAAACTTGACTTGACTTGATAAGAGCCTTGATCACTCGCTGCGCTCAGGATTACACATGTAGCGACCAGAAACAGTCTTACTGATACTCGGGCCGGTATTAATAAACCACTCTCAGTTCAGAGTTGTCTCAGCTAGGTCACATGATGGTTTTATCGTATAAATCTAACATTTTCATGCGCTTAAGATAGCTCTCAAGGCTGAGCGGGGTTTATCAATACGGGCGTCAAACTCGCGGATAGATCTCTATTTATTAACAAATGTTTACTCTTCCACCGTCTTGATAACAAGTACTATTGTATTGTAGGAGCTGAACAAGAAGCAACAGCATTTAGAGCAAGCGCACGCGATGCTGCTGCGCCACCACGAGAAGACGCAAGAGCTCGAGTACAAGCAGCAGAAGGGCGTACATGCGCTCAGGTAACCGCCCGCCCTCTATACCTGTATTTCTAATAGGCTTGTGCCCTGTCGAGTCAAAATAGATACTTTTTATGAACTGTCAAACGGAACTTTTGTTCCTGAGTTCTATGAAATAACAACAGAATGACGTCATGTAAAAGTGCCATCAAATGCTGTCTTTTTTTTGCACAAAATTGACTATAAAATATATCTGCTGGAAATATACAATTCTGAGAATGTCAAGCCAATTTGTACATAATGCTTCAACTAAAGACTTGTTCCTAGATTCATTTGATTACCTAGGCCACAAGCTTAATCACTGCCAAAAATAATACCAAATTTTAATATACGTCAACGCCAAAGTAACACGTGTCATTGTCTATTGTAGATGCGCTTTCCAACAATATTTTGGTTTGCGGTGACCGGTGAAACGACTGCTTTTTGACATTAAGTTGCGTAGAACCGGCGCCGCCCTGTAAACCCACCTTCAACATCAAGTTACATCTGAAGGACCAGTGCAAAATGATCATAAATTCTACTAAACAATCTTGATGAAATATTTATCGATACAATTTTATTTGAGTTACGTTTGTTGTATCAGGGAAATAATCCGATTTTTATCTTTTGCACTACCAATAAATTCATTTTTAAAGTGCCGCTTTTATCAAAATAGTAATCTACTATTAGACATAATGACACTTTATATGGCAACCCATGTAATTACGATTTTGACAGTGAATTAGAAATATATATAAGTATAGTACACGCACGACTGTCAATCAATCAATCAATTAACCAATCAAAACTCTTTACTTCTGTAGATATTTACCAATATACAAATATTGCAGAGAGGAGCAACTCTCGAACCAGCACGCGACAGAGTTGGCGAACCAGCGGGAGTACATGAAGCGGGCGCAGCACGACCTCTGCAAGAAGCACGCGCTCGAGCTCAAACAACAACCCAAGAGCCTCAAGGTTGGTCACCCCTGACTCGACACACTCCTCACCTCTATAAATAGCGCTGATTGTTACAGACACAGAACATAACTCTTTTATTGAACAACATCTCTATCAAGGCCCAACATTTACAACATCATTATCTCTACTTATAAATCCACTATTGAGTATAGGCCTCCTCAGTTACACGCCTGTCAAAACGGTCCTGTAGAGGCTGCGTCCATGTCCGACCATCTGACATGTCTTTCAACTGAAGTTTGGCTGAGTCTTGGCCACCAATCTGTCACCAACCTGGTTCATGGTGTTCAACCAGGCCCTAGCCCTTTCAATCGTTGTTCGCCTACCTACATTAGTCATCTTATTACCACCTTTTTTGGTGATTCATTGCTGATTTTGTACTGATTGATTGACGTAATTTTAATAAGTATGTTCTTTGGTGTTCGCAGCAAAAAGAGATGCAAATACGAAAGCAGTTACGTGAGACATCTAAAATACAGACACGACAGTATAAGGCGCTAAAAGCGCAGATACTACAGACGACGGCCAAGGTAAGACTGCTGGGCTTCGCTTCTTCATCATCTTGTTTCGTCACATTTTCTTGATGACCTAACTCGCTTTACATCTTCTCATTTAGCGATGTAGAAATGTATAGAAACAATGATTCGTACTTCAGCGCGATAAGTGAAATACAGATGTGTCAAAAAGACATGTGTCTTTTGCAATCATTTATCAAACAATCACTTATTTGGTAAATTATTATTATTATTACGAGCCCACCATGTCCCACTGCTGGGCAAAGGCCTCTCTCCCCCTCTTCCACTCTATCCGATCCTGATCCGGTCTCCCCCCAGGCTTGTCCCATAGACATATTTGGTAAATAGACGTATTTATTATTTACTTTTGCAGGAGCTACAAAAAGAAGTGATAAAGAGCCTCAAGGACGAGAAACGCCGGAAGCTTATGCTCCTCGGCGAACAATACGAGCAGAGTATTAGTGAGATGCTGCAGAAGCAGTCGCTCCGACTAGACGAGAGTCAAACGGTAACCTACCTGCGATTATACATACCTATCCATGAGCGGCTCAGGCCTGTACTCGGAATCGAGTAAGATCGAGCCATTCTTCAAAAACCGAGACTCAGTGCCGTAGGAAGGACGGAGGTTATCTTCTCGCTAGCGGCGGCGGGCCAAAATGTTAACAGTTTTCAAACCGCTTGATCACAGGCACAGTTTTAATTGACGTCTATTACCACCGAATAGCGACTATAGCAGAATCGACCACGTGTACTTTACTCTCCTTGAATTTAACCTATACTATTGCGCGTTCACTCGACAGAAAGAGGCGAAACAGCTGGAGATGCAGTTGGAGCATGAGCTGGACATGCTGACCGCGTACCAGAGCAAGAGCAAGATGCAGGCGGAGGCGCAGCGCAACCGGGAGAGGCGCGAGCTCGAGGAGAGAGTGGCCGTGCGGCGGGCGCTGCTGGAGCAGAAGGTAGGTGCTGGACGCTGCTTGAATCAGTCGCTTCGTTCGGGATTCCATGTTAGAACATTCGGGTCACCAGGATCCCCTAGCCTGATCCCCAGGTGATGGTGAAGTTCATAACGTTTTCTCTCTCTCTTACGCCCGGTTTCTGTAAGAAAATTTTCTGTGAGAATTTGTATTATTTCAAAGTTATTTCAGCCAATCATTTTGAATTTTTAATTAATCATGCGATCAAAACTCAATGTGAGTGGCCGGCTTAATCTTCCTTATTGTGTATACATACCTATTTGAAAATGTAGTGATGATTGTAATCAGTGTGTCCGTCCGGCCGGCAGATGGAGTCGGAGTGCGCGCAGTTCCTGGCGGAGCGGTCGGAGCGCACGCGCATCCTGCACGAGCGGCACGAGCGCGAGCTCGACCACTTCGACAACGAGAGCGCGCGGCTCGGCTTCAGGTGCGTACACTATGTGCGGTGTTACTTGCTACACTGTGCGGCTAGCTGGCTGTGGAGCGGCAACGCGTGCAGTCTTCCAACGATCTTTTGGCGCGTGACATGACGTTTACATGGGGGCGCCACTTCTACGCAACTTAACGCAACGAACCTGTCATCATCATTTCTCAAGCATAAGTTCCACCTGTCACCGCGCGCCAAAAGGTCTTTGGAAAGTTGTATTTGATGCTCTCGTAGCTACCTATCAGAAAACTGTTCATCTTTCATTCGAGAGACGACTCATCCAGAGATCATTATCATACTTAGCCTCAAGCCTTCGATAACGAAACTCTTTGCCTGAGAACTCTATGCATCTCACAAACATAAATTCTACTAAAGTGCGCGTTCTTTGGGTTTTACCTATCCCAGACTGAGGCGAATAAAACAAAATAAAATAGTAAGTATACAAACCGGTTGAGCGATGTCCTAGTTTTATAGGTGCCTCTGTTTCTCTTTCATCGGGGCACTGCGGAAAGACAAAGATACAAATAGCTACGTCACGCGTCATCGTGGATGGCGGTATCTATATTGAGCGCAGCGTTTGATTGCATGTTGTTTGTCCGATGCTCGCAGTGCGATGGCGATAGCGGAGGGCAGTCGCGAGGGCTACGACGAGGAGCAGTCGCTCTCCGGCTCGATGCTGTCGCTGGCGCACAGCAACTCGTCCGCCAGCTTCCCGGCCGGCAGCCTGTAGCGACACGCCTCGCTGCCGCCGCCGCCACCGCCCGGCCACGCGCGCTGTCGCGCCACGCGGCCGCCGTAGCGGTGCGGCTGTGCGGCAGTCGGGCTCACGATCTCTTGCCAAGTGGGAGCTAGTGCGTGTGCAGTGGGTAGCCTGCTGCATCACATGCAGACTGGTGGTTGCAGTGGGTAGCCTGCTGCATCACATGCAGACTGGTGGTTGCAGTGGGTAGCCTGCTGCATCACATGCAGACTGGTGGTTGCAGTGGGTAGCCTGCTGCATCACATGTAGACTGGTGGTTGCAGTGGGTAGCCTGCTGCATCGCATGTAGACTGGTGGTTGCGAGGAAGCGCTCTTTGTTAACTGTTTTTATCAGCTGTCCTGTGATAGAGAGGTGGGATAGGATGGTCCGGAATTGGGTTAGGTCGTTTCATATCCTTCTCGGAAACCTATTTATTATTGCTCTACTAAAAGCAATACCATTATATGACAAAATGGCTTATTTGTGCAAATCAAATCATTACTCCTTTCAGTTCTATTTATCGTTGTTTATCTTTAGGAAGATCCAGTTGCAAAACTGGCTTAGTTTGACTTGAGTAATGCTTGTGCTATCTGTCATTGATAACTTCTCAGATACTACAGATAAATTATACACAAAACAGTACCAATACAGTCACTGCCGTGCTCGACACTCGCGATAACCACTACGTTTTTTATACATTACATAATAGGCTCAAAATAAGTATTAAATCCTAAGCAATAAAGAGTTTTTCCATTGAAATGCCACTTAGCAAAAGATCGTGATTCTTGCAACACTATTATTTAATTGCTGAGACTGTGCTGCCCTCCCTGTGCGATGATGGTTGATACATCAGCATGCAATGTTAAATCGCAAGCTCGGTTTTATTGTCTTCCAACCGCGTTGTGAGATGTGACGGCGGGAGGGCGTTTCCTGCTCGATTGATTTGATACGCTGTACTTTGTATGCTATTGTTACTGCGGGAGATGTCTTGACCATTTTGTCATTAAAAAAGCCAGGCCAAAGAAAGCATGTCCTTTATAGAAAAGCTGTGCCTGTAGTTTGCGATAGTTGTACTATTGTCAATTGATATTAGCCGTTTGGCGTAACATAGAATAGGTATAGAACACTTTTTCATGTAGAATATTGTCGAGACATCTGTCCGCAGTAATACAGTAGACACGGTATTAACAAATCGGGCGAGTTGTGTATGTGTCGTGAGTGCTGATAGAATGGTGTTATTAATTTTATTTATATGAAAAATGCAATGATGTGAAAATGAGACGCTTTTTAATAGGGATTTTATCACGAAAACGTCCGGTGCCGCCGCTTTACCGTTCAATAACTTGTTTTACACTAAGTAGTTCGATAAAGTTAAGCAACAGACAAAAACGTTGGTTAAATACAGTAACACAAAGCTTTGCGCAGATGACGCCACTAGCACAACAGCAATGGCGGCGCAGATGGCCGATTTTATTTAACTATGCTTTGCTTATGGCATATGAGTTGGGTCTATGGGATAAAGAGTGGAAGGAGACCGCTCAGGATCTAATGGAGTGGAAGAGGGGGAGAGAGCCCTTTGCCCAGCAGTGGGATATTACAGGCTCATAATATGGCATATAAAAAAACAGCGACAACGCAAAGTGGCAGCACCGAGCGCAGTAGAGGGCATGATTAAAAGAGTAATGTCTACTCTTGTATATTATTCTAGTTGGATAAGTTTCTATAGAGATTTAGCAAATTTTTGATCTTGGTATACTAGTACCATATTTATAAGTTACATAAACGAGGTCGACAGAGCCATACGTCGTCGTCGTCGTCGTGACAATGTATGTCTCTGTCACGTAACTTAGAAATGTGGTCCAGGTATACAGGCGAAGTCAAGATCGCATCATCCATGAACAAGTGTGTGGGCCAGGCTGGTGTGACGCCGCGATCACACGAGCGTGCCCTGCGCACGCGACTCCGCCGGAACCCGAGCCTCGCGCGCTCAAACGCCGAACTGACAGGGGACGGTGACAGAGATAATGTTTATTTATTTACAGATACACCTTTAGATAGTCGGAATTTCTTATGTCCATATCATTAGTTTTTACTTTAGGATCAATTTTTATACTAGTGTATTGAATTGTTGTTAGTTGGAATTTTTATGAGTGGACTGATTTATGATACGTAAATTTTGGGTTTGCTATTCCGTTTCGGTTCGTTTTTGTAGCAATACAACTTTGATTCAGTTGATCTTAGAATTTAAAATGCTTTAACTAAATCTTAACACGAAAAGAAGAAATGCAGGTGCTGTCTATTGAATGTTTAAACAACTGCCAATTTATTATTTGTAAATACGATAAAGTATATATGTATTGTTAAGCACACAATTTGCCTTATATAGGCTTTTGGTGCGCGGGGCTCGTTTGCATTGTATATAAAGAACGATATGAATATGTAACTATTATATATAGTTTGTTACTTTTGTAAGTGGCGAGTGAGGTGTGTAAATTTGCAGTTTGGTGACACTGTCCTAAATAGGGCCTCCTATGTGCTAATTTCCTTTGATAGTCTTCTACAAGAACTGTATTGTCAACTAAGCTTACCAGTCATATGTATAGACGATTACATATAGTTAATTTAACGCCCAATTTTAGTCATAAAAATCCAAATTTAGTTAATGCGTTTTAATGGATAATGTTTATTTTGTAACGGCTCTTCATTTCCTATAGCTCATTGCTTTTAAGCATCACACGATGTGATAGTATTGTATTATTTGAGGAATTAGCGATTTATATATCGACAAGTAGATAAAATAGACGTATCAAGTAAATATCTAAACTTTGGGAAGGGACTCTTAGCTGATTTTCACATTACCTCGACACACTATGCCACATACTGACCTGCACTTGAAGCGACAATTTCATCATAGCAGTATTCCAAAATATTGTAGTTTTAATCTAAGGTACTATGCAGTTGAAGCATATGGCAGGGCGTGTCGATGCAACCTTCACTAACCGATCATAGCCTACACGTACTGACCAAGTAAATGACAATAATCTACTAGGCACAGCCTAACTTGACCACCATCTAACTCTGTAATTTATTTAGTTCTGTCGTTAGACCTCGACTTCAGTGGAGATGGACACTAAATGAAACATGGACAAGTAGAGTAGTTTCTAAAGCCACCAACCGAAGCACTAAGGAATTGAACTGTAAGCTGTATCTACGCTTGCGTCCTGTAGGAACTCGGTACTCTAAGTTGGGCGATGTTAAGCTTGCGTAGACCGCCACGCGGCAATCGACTGTATGTATGCACTTTGTATTAAATGCTATTGTCACATTCCGACTTAGTACTGTTCGCGCAGGATGCAGATGCCTTGCATGTTTTTGTACGTGCACATACGGTTGTTGCCGGCGGGCATGGCTAGAGCATAGTGCGTTGCGCGTCCCATTCATTCCTCCCACAAAACAAATCTCCCCTCCCCCCACCTAGCTGTTCTCAACTCGATAGAAATTAATGATAATACCTCTTTAACCCTCACGATTTTCGACAATTATTATTACGATAGAAGTACCAAACTCGTAGTTAGCGATCGCATATTATTGTATGTACATTGTAACTAAATAATTTTTATATTTTACCATTGTATAGTCGTTTATCACCGTAGGTAGTTAGTAATATGTGGACATAGGCGGGGCAAGGTGCGGCCGCGCAACAACGCGAATGTTACTCACAATATGCGATTGTTTGTTTACAAGCTCGCTGCACCGTTGTTGTTTTATTTTTATTTTTTGTTATATATTTAAATAACACAATCGACTTGTAGGTTTAATAATTATTATCATTATAATTATATTGTAATATAATCTTATTGATGAAGAATCAAACTGAAAATAAATAATAGAAAGAAATTATAAAATGGGCTGTTTCTATTGTGTCTAATCTTACTAATTAGTATGTGTGCTAATACCTATCTTTAGGTCTTTAGTGCCTGTGTAGGTATTTCAGTAAAAAAATATCAATAAAATATTGCGTTAGATGCCACCTAAAATGGTATATTTTCAAAACAAAAACAAAAAAATATAAGTTTATATGAAACAACATAAAATAGGGAGGCTTATAACTACATATACGTTTCTCTTAGACATTATGAAATGAAAATGATATCTCTGAATACATTGATTTATCAGTATAAATGCTAAGAAAGTTCATACAAGATTTTTTGAAGTAAAGTTAAGTGGTAATTAACTACAGAAACACTTATATTCTTTTTAACTATCCTACTGATTGTGCATTACTAACAAAGTGAGTGGAATAATAATAATATCTGCACCTATAAAATCATAATACAAAAAAATGCGAACCTAGTACAAACTAGGTTGTTTCAATTACAAGGCTCATGCATGGTTATTCACAGTATTTCATACTAACAGCCGTCTTAAAATGAATTAAATTATTAATTCTCAACAATAAAAATCCTATAAACCAATTTCCTTAGCATTATTTCGTTTCGATTTCGAGCAAATTAGTAAAATACTAATTCTTACCTCATGTTTTATATGGTACATTTTAATTATATTTACGAAGGGGCATTTAGCAGTAGACGCTTTCATTCAGCCATTATAATTATGACTTAGCGTTTTGTATTGCAATTATGTTGTGTACTTTCTCAAAGTGTTGAGAAGTTTATTTTCTTCCATCAGTGACGTAAGTATACATCCTCTATTAAGGCATGTCGTAGCAGCTGCGTAACTTCGCCTTTTGGTACAAAAACCTTAGTAACAAATCAATTTACCTTACCAACAAATCTTCATTTTGACAAAGTACAGTACACCCAAACGGGACTGATGTGGTGTCCCTGTTTAGCCGCTGCTAAAGTTACGACAGAAACGGAAATAAGGGACAGAACTGCATTGCTATCCCCCAAGTCTAGATATCACGGTCTGACCCTCCTCCTCACGCCCTCATTGACATCATCGTCAAACCTCACTCATTTGCAGAATTTTTCAATGTATTTAGAATTTATTACCAGGCCAACGGGTTGCATCTGCACAATGACGTCACATGAGGGGTCCGACCTTGTTTTGCCCAAGCGAAACGCGATTTCTACCTGTCCCATATTCCCGTTCCCGCGCCGTGTCTTTACAGACGGTGTTGGTCGCCAGCGGCGCTACTGCGTGGGCGAGAAGGCTGTCGGCTCGAGGATGCGGCAGTGCATCTCCCGGATGAGCGGCACGGTGTAGGCCACGCACTCGTCCCAGCCCGGGTTGCGCCACGTGCTCTCGCGTGTCTCGCGGCGGGCTTGCAGGTTCTTGTAGCCTGAGGGGTGAATGCCAATAGGCGGGTTAAGCATTCATCTCGCAATGATTTCATTTCATTTGTAGCAGCATAACGCTAAATGTCTATGGAAAGGGGAGTATTGAATAACTGGCTAAACATGGCTCTGGTGGAAAAGGCGGGCATTTGATGTACGCCGAAATTAACTCACAAGTTATTTCTAAATCGCTTTCTGCCTTTTTGGAGGAGAGAGGCTTACTAAAGCAAGAGGCAAAGACCTTCCCGGTGATTTCCTAACATAAAATATAATTTACACAGAGGCGTCGCGTCGATCCCAACATTAGGATAACCTGTGTCATTGAATCCGAAAACAGTGACGACTTCACAAACATGTTTGTTTTTAAACTTGCTATACCTGGAATTTGTTTCGGAATTTAAACCCTTTACCTCTCGCCTGGCGGCTATGGATAGCCACTCTCGACCGCAATACCAACACCATATATGCCAACTCAATCCTCTAATCGCGTCAGTAAGTTCTCTCGCCTGGCGGATATGGATAGCCACTCTCGCTCGACCGCAATACCAACACCATATAGCCACTCTCGACCGCAATACCAACACCATATATGCCAACTCAATCCTCTAATCGCGTCAGTAAGTTCTCTCGCCTGGCGGATATGGATAGCAGCCACTCTCGACCGCAATACATATAGCCACTCTCGACCGCAATACCAACACCATATATGCCAACTCAATCCTCTAATCGCGTCAGTAAGTTCTCTCGCCTGGCGGATATGGATAGCAGCCACTCTCGACCGCAATACCAACACCATATAGCCACTCTCGACCGCAATACCAACACCATATATGCCAACTCAATCGCGCCAGTAAGTTCTTTACAACCAGCACTTATCCAGTGGAGAGTGCATAGATACATTTTCCCTTAAACACAACTCACCAATATACGGGCGGCGGCGGGGGACGAGGTAAGAGAGCTGTGATTGGTCAGCCGCTGCGAAACTGTTTGGCGGCCCGTCATCGTACATAGGTTGCGTATGCGAACGTTTGTTGAATACAACAAACGTTTGGCGAGCCGCATTCCCCCGCAGGCGCAGTCATTTGGATATATAGTCTCTGGTTCTTTACAAGGGTACTTACACCAGATATGATGCACATTGTAGAGCCGACCAATCTGCGAGAAGTAGCCAGCGAACGCCTCGTTCTGCGCCTGTCGGTAGGAGAGCCCGCGCGCCCAGTTATTGCCCCACTCGATCATTGTTCCGGGCTTCAGGCTGTAGAGAAACAATATGCAGGATGAAAGTGTGGTGATGGAAACCGATACATAGTGTAACTCTGGAGTAGTTTCCCACTGACAAAACACAGCCCCTTCAGACCAGGTTTCCAGTTCAGTTGATTAATTTGTGTTATTCTCTCGCCTTTGCTGTTTGGGTCATAAATCCTGAGTCAGCAAGATTGGTTATATGGCGCACTCCGGCATTCGTGGGGCGACTCGGACCTATGAGGGCGAGTAATTGTTGTGTTCTGTTTTTCCTACTTGTTACTGACTGAGTAAAACTACAGATACATTAGTATAAAGTACAAACTATGTAAAGTGTCTGACCTGTAGGATCTAATTTCGTAGATATTATTGCCATCTCGGGCCTCGCCGTTGGGCCAGAAGCTGAACGCCAGCAGGTACTGCAGGTGGCGCGATCTGAGAAGCCCTCCGCGCTCCTTCTCCAAAGCCCTGTAATCCTGAGGTAGTACAAAAGATAAATTTAGCAAAATGTATGCAGCTGGTAAACAAAACAATAAATAAAATACTATTCATATTCTTTATTGCACAGTAACCTAATAATAAAACTTAAATAACATATAGTGCGCAAAGGCAAATACTAGTTTTAACCTGCTGGCTGCAGCCATTTTTTTTATTTTTTTTGTAAAAAAAAAAAATACATTAAAATTAGTTTGACAGTGGGTACCAACGTCAAAAATTAGACATTCATTGACGTCTTGGTACCTATCAACTAGATGCTAGGCAATCACTAAGGGACAAATTCAAAAATATCAATATACTTACTGTTACCTGTCAATACATTTATGAAAATATCATGTATACCAGAAAAAACATAGGTTTATTTAAGACTTTAGGTCATAATCATAGTATTGGCACTAGAAATAGAAATAAGATTGCTATGCCCGCGTTCAGACTCAGTAAGGTTGCTCACTCTTTTATGGGAGTATGTGTTAGTTTATATAATAAAATACCTAATGAAGCAACGGACCTACCAGAAAGGAGGTTCAAAAACTATGTCAAAAACGGCCTATTGAAGAAGTCATATTACAGTGTAAAAGAATATTTAGATGACAAAACTGCATGGTCTTTACCATCTCAGCGCACAGAAATCCAAAGAGGGGCGATGGACTGAGTCAGTACGTCTCTCCTCGGTGTATTTCCTTAGACTTAAGTAGAAATACATAACATTGTATTTTTAAGGCTCTGATATTTTAAAAGAGGTACGGGGGAGGTTTCTTGCCCTTCTTTGCTCCATCCCTAAGCCCACAACTTCCGAACGGGCGGTAGTATACAAAAATATTAATATTATATTGACGTTGACTAAGTAATATGTATGATTTTATGGTCAATTTTGAACTGTCAAAATAATTTTAATGTAATTTTTTTTTTTTATAATTTTAATGTCAATATTGTTCCAAGGACTGGATTGTCCTTACGCTACCCAGCGTGTTAAAACTTCTTACTTCTGGTTGCTTATGATGTGTTATTTATTATTATTATTACGAGCCCACCATGGCCCACTGCTAGGCAAGGGCCTCTCTCCCCCTCTTCCACTCTATCTGATCCTGAGCGGTCTCCCTCCAGTCCTTGTCCCATAGACCCAACTCATCTCTTCCTGGGTTGGGCAAACTTTCTCTTTGCATTTTCTGGGAACCAGTATCTGGCTCTCTTAGCCCAGCTATTCAGCAGCATTCAAGAAACATGGCCGGCCCAGTCTTTAGTTGGGCAGCTTTATGAAGTGTAGATATGTATATTGTATAAGTACTTGTACATAATCACATATAATATGAGGACTGTATGTTCATAAATACAAAAAGTAATTTAAGTTGGATGCACTACGCAGGGTAGCTGGCTAGCTGGGTAATTTGTTGGACATGTGAAGAGAGGAGACATTTGGCTAGATTAGCTGGGTTGGACAAGTGAAGAGAGGAGACTTGCTTAGATAAAAATTGCAGCAAAGACTAGGTACTGAGATACCAGAACTTACAGCATGTTCTGTGAACAAAATCTTGGCTTTGTCAATCTTCTCAAAGCCACCAGTGTAGCGCCACAGGTGAATCGCCTGGTCCATGTCTCCGACAGATACTGTCCATGATCCTACAAGCTCGCATCCGAGCTCTGCCTTGTGCGAGTGCACAAAGTTCACAGAGTTCTCACTGTAGGAAAAAAATGTTTATAATCAGGTTTGTATTTAACACAATAGATATCTTCTATCTTCTATAAGGGGGCTGAAGTGCCTGCACGTGGCCCACATGTGCGGGGCCTTAGATACCATAGAGTAACTTATATAATAGATATTTTGTTCATAAACTGTTGGAGCACTATTGTGACTGATGATGTCTGCTTATCAGTCCTATTATCAGTTTTATATTCACCTACTAAGCTTACTTTATAAATTTGGTAGATTGCTAGAAAATGTTTGTATTGCAGATACATAGTTTACATTGGTCAAGCTTAAAGGGCCAGTTTACGTTGGTCAAGGACAGTGGCGATATTATATGAAAGCCAAGTTGACTTGCTACTGTCAACTTGGCTATTGCCAATGTCCACTGTCCTTGACCAATGTAGGCTGGCATCATGAATTAAGAGATAAATGTATCAAGTACCTCTTTATAGCAACTCAGTTGTAAACAACAGCCGTAACGCCGGGCCGGCAAGTCGCGTAGAAACACTGATCTATTTACAGATCATTGCATAATCATTGGGTACAGAATTAATGTTTACTCTCTGTAAATACACCTCAACTGAAGTTTATGTATGTACAGTACAAGGATATGCTTACTAGTTTTTCAGGTATTTATCGACTGAGTCCGGTCTTATGTTATGCGTGTGTAGCGCATAGACGATTTCCTTGTCACTGAGCATACGGCTGTGGGATTCCTTGGTAGGTTCTATCCGCCTAACTAACAGCTTAGAAAGCCATCCATCGTCAGCGTTCAGTCTCGACGCACTTGTGCTGATCACCCTATAAAAGAAACAGGGTTAAGAATACGAATAACAGCAGAGATTATTAATAGAATATCACAATAACATGGGGTCAATGAAATACCTTGCATTCTTGGGAATCGCCGAAACTAATCTAAGAACTCTGTTTAGAGCGGTCATTCTCGCTATTTGTAGAAAACACTGCCTGCCGAATAGAATAGTCTATGTACACATTACAGGCTCGCTCGGCTCGTAATCAAATCGTTGTTATCAAATTGAGAAAATCACTTGAAGGTTATCTTAGGAATATTAGGATCGCGTTCCGTGACATCGCGATAATCGATTACAGCGTCTATGATGCCATCGTTTTGTATCGCCAAAACCACGGAATAGAAAAAACTAGTGGAAGGCGCATACCCCTCGATTACCTACTATCAGACAGGCAGAACCGATGTCGCCACGCCAACACTCACACTATCAAATCGTAAACTACAAAGGAATCTAGAACATGATTGGCTTGGCCGTAGCATTTCACTAAAAATTAAGTTAATAATACTTCCGATGCGTGACATTTTTGGTGCGGTTAGGATTTTTGCATTCCAAAATGGAGCAATAAGGCATCTCTACCGCTTTTTTTTCTATCTGTGACGGACTACGGCAATTTATGGTCAACGACGCTTAATGATGGCTGAGATGATGGTACACTAGCCCATAGTACTTCCATGCACTAGCCACTCCTTCCTACATGACAGTTCCACTGTTTTTTCTGTTACGTTACGTGGCCAAAACTGACTCGGAGTCTTCGGCGGTTTCGTAGATACTGTAATCGTTTTTGGCGTGACTCGGAACAGGGGGTAAATTTTGGACAGCTAGCGACATCTTTTGACAATGACCTTAGAAAATAGAGCCTGAGATAAAATTTTCGATGGCTGAAATGGAACGTAATCACTCAACTCAGGTTTTTTGCTCATCTTATACTATCAGTGAAATATCGTATAAATATACTCTCAAAATAAACGTATATAATGATAGAATCTATCACGCGTACATACAATAGAACATCTATAACAAACATCGGCTAAATGGTAAATAAAATACGTAAAGTCGTAAAAAAGGAGCGACCAACGTTCTGTTACACGAAAAACTTTTTAATCAAATCATAATTTGACAAGTCTACGTCGAATGTCCATGGAATGAAACGTATTTATTTGACAATCAACTTTAGTTGTCATGTAAATTTACTTAGCGATAAATCGCTTTTTGTATGTGTTTTGGTAATAAAAACAATAGCCGTCGCGGTCAAACAGTTCCGCAATACACAACAACACGGCTGCACGATGGGTAAGTCCGTTTAATCCCCTGTTTGCACCAAGATATTTGTTTTCTGGTGGGCGGTTATGTGAGCGGTTGTTGTTTATTTCTCCAGCTTCTAGCGAGGTGACAAAGCTACAGCAGCACCTAGCGCTACTGAAGGAGGAGTACAGTAAACTGCAAAGCCACTGCGCTGAAGTCGAGCGGAAGTATACCCTCGCAGCGGCCTCATCAGGCGACCTCAGTGAAACGAGCTTTGTGGCCCGTCTTCTCATGACTGTGGCGACCCTGTATGGCAGAGAGACGTACTCGGACATCAAGGTGAAACTGCAGAGCAAGGTCATGCCGGGACACAAGGTTGTGCTTAATGCACGCTCTGATGATTGGAGTGAGGAGACCCTGAAAAATGTTGAGGAGCTTGGTAAGTGATTAATCTTTGTAGGTAACTCAGTATTTCATTTTACTAATACCTATTTATTGGCACATATTTACTTAGTAGGCACAGTTATGCCTCTGCCGCCATATGGGAAAAGGAATGACACTATATTATTATTATTATTAACTTAGTAATGAGACTATGGAATATAAAAGCAATATTTGTATATATGTAGTACATACTTGTAACTTCTGTTTATATATCAGCTGATTAATTAATTGTCATGTTACAGACTGGTCAAGTCTCCCAGATGATGTAGGGTCAGCACTCCTGAAATGGCTGTACACAGACGTGGTTGATCTGTCTCGGGGAGACACATTTGCTCTGCAACTAATGAAGTCTGCGGCTAAGTTCAAGCTGCTGGGTCTAGTTCTGAAGTGTGAGCAGGCTCTCATTGCAACAGTTGGGGTCAGGTGAGTTACACAGTTGTCTCTTTAGTAACTTGCAAGAATTTCCTTTAAGTGTATGCATTCAGCCCAATATGTGAGTCTACAAGTTGCATGCATGTGCAGGTTGCAGAGGTATCTTGTGGAAAAAATGTGATAATCATGACAATTGTTTTGGAATCTGTTTTCAAATCTTCATCATCAAAGAAAGACATGTGTGATTTGCAACTGGTTTGCAACACACTGTGTAAGACCCATCTAAACTCTGATTTCTAATTCAGTGGCAAAAATGTAAACATGTGTTGCAATATATATTTTTTGTCTAATAGTAGATTCCTATTTTGATAAAAGTGGCACTTTATGAATGTATTCATTGGTAGTTTAACAGATAAAATTTTGATGATTTGCTTGAGTCAACTTACATACTAACATCAGAATGTAATAGCATCAATAAATATTTTATCACATTGTTTTTTGGAATCAATGATTATATTGCACGGGTAACCCTTCAGATGTTACTTGATGTTGAGAATGATGCATGACTGTCCTTTCTATATTTGAATTATTAGACATTTTAAAATTGGAATTTAATTATTATTTTAATTTAATGTGTGTGTCCATTGTATTTGAATGATTATTATTATTAATTATTGTAATATGTAATTATAATGTTTGTGTCGCTCTGGTTAGCTGTAATGGCACAAATACTTTTTGATAATAAATAAAATAAAATGTCGTAGGTGAGTTTACAGGGGGGCGCCGGGTCTACGTAACTTAATGTCAATAAAAAATCGGTTAAGTGCGGGTCGGTATCGCACACGAAGGGTACCGTACCATCGTACAACAAATCAAAAGCACTCAAAACAATAAAAAAATAAACAAAGAAAATTTAAAAAGTTTATGCCTTCACGAGATTTGAACCGACGACCTCCGGATTGAGAGTCTACATCATACCGCACCGGCTAACCACAACCATGTGGGTTGACGCGAAATATGCTATCATATTTAAATTTGTCTATGACATGGTTGCTATGACAATAAATAAACAGTTTCAGTCAAGATCTCCATTTTGAAATGCGCTAAACACGTCTCTTGTATCGGGGCCCCCTTTAATTTGCAATATCTCTCGTATTTCAGTATTTGTGGTTGGTGCGGCAACAGATATACACATTCTGTGAAAATTTCAGCTTTCTAGCTATTACGGTTCGTGCAGACGGACCCGGTGACAGACAGGACGGACGGACAGACGGACAGCGAAGTCTCAGTAATAGGGTCCCGTTTGGCACCCTTCGGGTACGGTACCCTAAAAAGCGGTAGTTTCACCTGTCACCACGAGCCAAAATATTGTTGGAAAGCACATTGCAAATTGACAACGATACATATTACTTTGGCATTGACGTATATTTGGTAAACTTTTTGGCTCTGAATTATAAATCAGAGTATACATAAAAATAAAACAAGTTGTAAGCACAGTATTAGGCCATTGTTTTGGCACGTCGGCGCGGGACCCGACGACGTGCCCCGAGTCTGATACTCGGCGTTCGACTTGGCGAGAGAGAGACAGAGCGAGACGAGAGCCGACGTGCCAAAACAATGGCCTAGTACTGTACTACAGTGAGTGTAAATAGTGTATTTTTTTTGTTTCAGGACATGTGTCAAATTCTATTCAGCTGCAGATGAGATTGGTGCCACAGGACTCAAAGAACACTGTTCGGGCTTGATATCAGCACACTGGGATGACCTTACAGGTATTTCATTATTTATCATAACCATTAACAGCTGTATCAACAAAGGTAATCAATCTGCCAATGCGCAGAACTTGTACTTCAGACAGAGCTTGTACTTGTACTAGGTGTTTGGTTCAACCTGTAACTGCCAGTCGAGCAGCGAGCTGCAGTCCTCACATTTGAAAGTTTCATGAAAACGAATTCTGACAATGCCAATATTAATGCCTAATTAGTGCCAAAATGGACAGAATTAGTTCCAAGTTACTCTTGCTTCTCTCTCCCGTGAAATGAGTATTTAGTCCCGGCGTTTTAATTCGCGGACAATAACTATTCTACCATACTTTAATATCACCTAATAAACTACTATAATCCTATCTAGCATTATAAATGTGAAAGTTTGGATGATGATGAGTAATAAAAATCATGCAAAAAAGGCTTGGGTCACATGGCTATGCAGTCGAAGTCGCGGGAACTAACTTGGGCAGAGTTGCGCGCAGGTTTAGTCTGACATTCAAACTCCAATTTAATGATAACGCTTAAGAAGATAAAAGGTTTTATCACCAAGCTTTTCAGTGACACAAAATGCTATCACCATATCCGTCCCACAGGCGACGACTTCCTGCACATGTCGTCGGCACTGCTCTACCGCATGCTGAAGAGCAAGACAACGACGCCGCTCCACGGCGCGGTGAGGCTGTTGCGCGAAGACGTTGTGTTCCTGTGCCTCGTCGAGAATCATGCGCACGTGAGTACTTAGAACATTATACCTACCCTGAGTTGCACGAAACTAATTTGAAATTTTGGCATATCCTTAGCATCAGAAACAAATGACAATCCTATGAGATTCTCGCCCTTACATCAGTAAGTTGACAAACTTAAGGCTCCGGCGACCGCGTGAATTTCCCATACAAACGTAATACAAAAATTATTTGAATTTGAGAAATAGTTTAACGTATTTAGACTGTTAATCGGATTTATACACTGTTTACGCAGGTTCCTGGTCTGTATACCAGGGTTCCTCTTCAACCAATTTAAAAATATTTTTAAGTAATTTGTATTAGAACCTTGGTATACGACCAGGAACCTGCGTAAACACTGTATTAATCTGATTAACAGTCTAAATACTTTGAACTAGTTCTCAAATTCAAATCATTTTGGTATTACGTTTGTATGGGAAATTCACGCGGTCGCAGATCTCTTAAATTTAAAGTTTCGTGCAACTCAGGATTAGACAGCACATCATTGCGCCGCATTACTGTGTCCGCTGGGGCGCACAGGCATTTACTCGGATACGAGTTAGATAAGTCTTACTCCAGGACGCTAGCTCAGTGTGGGTTGTCTGAGGAGGTTTTTTCAGCACTAAGTAGTCACAGTAGCCCGGACCTGCAGCTTAACATGTCATGTGGAAGTCCGATGATGTACTTAAAATAAGTTTGTTATCTCATCGAGATTTGCACCAGTAATTACGTGGGAAGATAGAAAAGCGAGGTTCTAGCGAGGAAACCTCTAGACCACGGAACTCTTCACACAAACATATAACACATAAATATACAAAACCCGGGCATTTTTTTCAATTAATTTCTTGGCCGGGATTCGATACCGGAAGCTTCTCAGGGGCAGAACCTAATTCGCTGCGATCATCATCAGCCTAGCAGGCAGTTACTTTTACTGGGGTTTAAAAAAAATAAAGAAATTCGTAAACTCTCACATTTATTACGATTATACAATGTGCATGACATTTAGAATGTTCTTGCGCGAGACGATAACAGAAGCATGTGTATCAAAATACCTAGTTAAGAGTACAATGCCGTAGTTGGAAATGCCACTATGTAACACAAATATCACAAAGTCATAGAAACTTGCTTGACTAGCTGGTATTATTATAGATATACTATTGTTTACAATTATTTACCTCTATCTCCTTTATAAGCACCAATTAGCTCTTTAATTATGTAGGCATTAATAATACTAATTAATGGAATTCTAGCACAAGCTTAGGAAAATTTTAATATCATACAATGCACATCAAAAATATCAAAATCATAATTTGCCGAATACATTTGCATACCTAGTCAATATTTCAATAGTCTTATTAATTTAATTACGTACATTTGCTCAAGCCTTTGGTCCCGAAGAAATAATAGGCAGAGACTTAAGATTTACCTATTATCAAAACATGATAATAGGTAGTCTTTAGGAATGTAAAATCGGGTAATTAGTTTTATAAAATGATAAAACCGTGTGTATACGCGTATCATATTATGAAAACTCAACGTGTTTCAGAATGAGATAGGCTACCTAAACTACTCTAAAAAAATCTAGATAAACACAGGAATATGTATCTATTTTTACACCAACTCCCGCAAATCAAATGGAAAACACATTGGGGTAAGCTTTTGATTTTTTTGAGTCCACATCACGTCACACATCCCTATCTTTGCCATCTCCTGCCACACTGGCATACATTTTCTATCCTCTTTGGCATATATCATAGAACCCATCCTGCCGTCTATTACTTTTCAACTATTCCTCCTACATCACTAGTATAGACAGTATAGTAGTAGTACTATCCACATAAATCCTGTTAAGGTACTTTTGATGCTATCGGAACCGTTACAAAGCCCACCCCTGCAGTAACAGTCGGTAGTTTTAGTAACCTTGTCGAGGAGCCCATTTTCAGTGCACGCTTCGTCGTATACCTCATGGATGGTCTTGACTCTCTCCCAGTGTCTGTTGACCTTCTTCTGCTCGCCCTCGTACGTCTGTGGAGCACAGTCCCGCGTCACGGCGACAGTACTTTCTGAAAAATAAAATGTTCTGTGGATTCTGCAGCGGGATGTCGCAATAGCTTGTAACACGGCTGCCTATAAGACAGCGAATGGGACAAAAACAGCCATTTGTTAATGTCAAGTTACGCAAAATATGGTAATTGTACTCGTATATATATATATTTTTATGATAAAGTCAAAGTCAGTCATTTTTTAGGGTTCCGTATCCGAAGGATGCCAAACGGGACCCTATTACTGAGACTTCGCTGGCTGTCTGTCTGTCTGTCACCAGGCTGTATCTCATGAACCGTGGTAGCTAGACAGTTGAAAGTTTCACAGATGATGTATTTCTGTTGCCGCTATAACAACAAATACTAAAAAACAAAATAAACTTAATATAAAAGTGGGCTCCCATACAACTAACGTGATTGTTTTTTTGCGGTTTTTTATAGATAATGGTACGGAACCCTTCGTGCGCGAGTGCGACTCGTACTTGGCCGGTTTTATTTTTATTGACGATATGATTGTATGATTATACAGTTACAAGTCAATATAATATTAATATTTTTGTATACTACTAATAAACTTTGAAAAAATCTTCAATGCCTGTATTTTTTGCAGAATATATTAATCACTTTATAACATGACTCATGTTGGAAACACGATTTGCAATTTGCAATGCTGAAATATGTTTCATATGAATTCACATCCTCCGATGAAGGATGTTTTGTGATTCATCGTACAGTTCACACAGATGTTAGTCTCTGAAAAAAGTTTCCACTAAATAACGGCAGTCGCCATTTTGTCATGAAATCCGGCCGCTCGCCAACGTCAACGCCTTCAAAGGGGTTCGAACATTTTTGTATGTCCATGGTCGAAATATCGATTTTGAGATAGGTACCGAAAGCTCCGTCAAAAACAGGAAAAGGCTATCTCACGACCAGCCTTACGACCAACCGAGATATCTCGACCTGTTTTCGATCGAAATAAATATAAAATAAATGTCGCTTACTAATGCAAACAGTAAAGTAGTAAAAAGTAAAATAGAATAAAATAAATCAATAACAATTACCTCCGTTTCCCAAGTCGAGAGTCACAACTCTCTTGAAGCACATGGTCGACTTGTCGCACTCCTTGACGAAGAAGTCGTCGGTTCTATTAAAATGCGCGCAGAGCCGCACCGAAGCCTTGTCGAATGCGGTCTCCGACATCTCCGGGTCGCAGTGGTAGCATTGGATTGCATGCGAAACTGGAATGCACATATACATATAATGTTAAATTAAACCGTCTTTCTACTTGGTAAACATCGTGGGGAAACCTTCATTACTCCGCAGCAGCGGCGATGTACTGTCCCCTGTCACGCAAAATGGAGAATTGAATAACTGACTAAAATTGAGCACATTTTTGCCTCTGGCGACCCGAATGAGAAAAGGTTATAGCTCGACTTGGCGGGGGTGCTGCCGCGCCCCCAGATGTTATATGTAGGGTCTTACTTCTTTTATCTTACTGCATCTCTATACTCGACTGTTGAAGGTTAATCACCATCAGTCAGCTCTTCATGCCTTCTGGTAGATATTTATTTCTAAAAATATTTAACGAGTAGGTCTGGTAAAAAGTCCATAACGCCGATTAGATCGAGAACCGCGCAACTTCAGTAGCCCATCACGAACAAAGATTCGATAGAAAACCATCGAAAAGCCAAATGTCAGTGATTCTTATTCTTTATTACATAAAATATAATTTCCTACGTTCTCGAAAACGTTTTATGATCTTGAAAACGTTCGTAGGCTCAGAAAACCTATGTTACCGATACTACGTACATATTCACACATGTTGTTACACATGAGTGAATTTAGTTTTATCAATTACTCGTACTTGTATTATCTTTATCATATATAAACATATGCTTATTAATATTAAATGCTCATATTTAGCTCTAGCTAGATGAACAATTTTACCGAAGCAAGTAAGAAACTTTCAGCAGTGCAGTTCTGCAGTGTACAAATAGAGAAATCTCCTGTGCCTACCTATTATTTGAAGACTTTTTCTTCCTTACATAAAATATCATACTATGCTCACACAATTGTATGTGGGAGCCAAAAATACAATTAACAGAGTGTGTTCCTTTCTTGTCTAATTGCTAATTGATACTGTAACGCTCCAATGTGGGCCAATGAACGACTGACGGTAATTAAACGCTATATGTCGGTGCTTTGTTGGGGAACATCAAATATGTCAAGTTTCAAGTGTGATGGATAGCATGGAGCCTAGACAGCTTAACTCAGAATTATTCTCCCTTTTGATGCCCAATTCCTATTGTGGTCCTCCACAGATTAATGGTTTGCCTTACGATACGATGGTTCTTAGATATGTTTAGTTAAAATTGGTTCAGGTGGTCGTAAGTTATCTACAAGGAATATTTGATGTGGTTTTCTGTAAATGGTAGTAGTCGTTTCTGCAATCGTTGTTTCTAAATATTTATTTATTTATAGATAAGTAAAGTACTTGTTTCTCTGTCTTCTATCAATATACCACATAAGCCATTGTTTTATAACGGCTGGAGTAAGTTAGTAAGTTGATATCGGTATTTTAGTTCATATGTTGCATGAAATAAGACAGGTTCTTAACTAGAAAGAGTCACTCTGTTGGGTAAGGGTGCGCCACCCGTCATCTTCATGAGTTTATGATAATAATGATAAATTACTAGGAGCTCCTGACCTTATTTTGTGATTAAAACACATTAGTTTTATTTTCGTAGTAATGGGGGTTTAGCTGACGGGGCAATGATGACAAAGCAGTCTAAACTAAATATTAGTTACTGGGCCTAAACAGGTTCATACATTCGATGTTATCATTCGGTTCGATGATGAGTCAAATTATTTAGTTATATCAATAATAAGGAAGGATGAATACATGAAGTGATGCATTACACATGTGTAACTATGTCTTCACGCATTATAGTGTTCATGAATTTATTTATTTATTTATTTAGCTTCGAATTTAGCTGCGATGCGACGATGGGCTTGGCCCCTGTCACGCAAATGAAGAGCGATATTGTCTCAGATGGTAATCGTTAATCCAAGAAGGCAAAAGAGCAATTTGTCTATTCGGTTAAAGTTTAATTGCGAGAAATTTTGTAATAAAAAACCGGTCTTTCGCTCACCAGAATATTTCTTGTTTTGGATCTTACTGCAGATGGCAATGATATAAGACCAGGGTCAAATCCGCCTGTCTCCCTGACCGCCTTCCCAACCTACGTCGCTATCGACAGAAAGTTACGCCGAACCTGTGTCTGACTGACTTTATATCTATAGATAGGTCCAAAGGTGTGGTCCAATCAATCAATCGTGCCCAAATATGTAGGTACCTCTGTGAAAATGCTAGTTAGTTGCTATGTCTGCTGTATTCGAAACGTATCAATATGGCTTTATCGAATCCATATTCAGAATAGGCCTCAATGTGACCTACTACGAGTTGCCATATGGCAAGTACAGTGGCGTTAATGTGAAGTTACACCATCTTCTTGCTTATAAAGAAAGAAATAAGATCGGTGTGTATCCAACAATACATGATAAGGAAACTCGAGAGTACTATCCACGTAAGTTACAAACTGTATCGTCTGGTTCCCACAAAGATGCCTCTGAAAGTTTTAAACTTTTAAAATTGAGTATTTATTGACAGAACTATGGCTTGGTAGTTTGTCAATTTTGCCTATTGATTTGAACAGAGTAAGTTGAGCATAAAAAGAAATTTAATAGTTAATAGTGTAGAGTCCGCCACCTCCAGTAGTGAAGAGACACCCGAGATAATGTAGAGTAAATCGGGAAGTCATAGTTTCATGGGGACATTTATTATCAGTCAAGACACTGATGATAACATCGTTACAATTAAATAGCTTATCCCTTATGATACTAGTTTAAAAATATCTTATCGTTAAGATGTACCTAGTAGTGATTTAAAAGTTAAACACTCCAAAACATTTTCCCATAAATAAGGCAATGGGCTAAGACAAATATGCTCAATTAACATAAGAATTTTTGGCAGTCAAGAACAATGGTAGGTCATTTAATTACCATAGAATGCAAGTTTGGATTCCATATAAGTAAGTTCAACTGGATTTATACCATTATGGTTTCAATTCAACCTTCAATTCATTCACCCACTATATTTATTTTGCTGCTTATAAAACGTATGTTAATCAATCAGACAGCATAGTAACATAATTTATTTATTTTAACTCAGTTATAAGCACGGAGGTAAGTATTCGAAGTCACTTACATTTCCATATCATAGAGAGACTGGTGACAAAAAACAGCAAATACATAATTCACAAAGTTGCAGCTTCGTCTCGATTGCACTAATTATTTTAAGTTTGACGTCAAAATACTCTGTTTGACATGACGCGGTATTTACAATCGGCTGGCCAGCCACATGTGCCGTGTAGCGGCTCGTTTGCTACTGAAATCGGCAACTCAACATTCAAGTCATGATTCACAGGAAGCCGTGCAGTGGCAGAACGGGACATGTCCAAAAATCGTCAGTAACTCGCACTTGGAGCACGCACGACTGAGTCATCTGTTCACTTCTGGCGCCGGCGCTCAACTGCCGAATTCTCGCGGCCATACCGCAGCGCAGCCACTGCTATTAATTTTTTCTTTCTTCTGCAATCGTTCGTGTTTATTTGCGGCCATCTTTCAGCGAAATGTTTCTTTTTATTTGTTGGTCGGCTATTTGCGTTTGAGCGCCGCTGTAGAGTGCCGGTATTTTTTATCGGATATACAAAAATGAGACACTAGTTTCTTAGACATCATTCTGAGCAATTTTCACTAAGAAACCGATTTGATCAGAGCAACTTTATTTTTCACTTCCCAGTACATTTTGGCCTGAGTGGGTCAGCTGATTTGTATGGAGCCATTTTCATTAATTCATTACATGTTGTATATGTATACTTCACTTGCTTATTCTCTTATTTAAGATAAGATTGCATTTCTTAGTGCATGTTAAAACCCGAATAGATAAAAATATATTTGTAGTTTCACTTGAACGAATTGGAATTTAAAATTTTATTGCCAGCTTACCAGCTTACCACGTTTTGCTCCCGACTGGGTTGCGAAATGGTCCTGCTATCTATACTGACTAACTACGCGTCATACCATGCCACATCCTTTGCTGACCCCTATGGATGATAAAAAATATATATTTGTTTTAAACACTGATTTGCAAGGTTTGCATGGCCTGACCTCAGATTAATCTACTTGTTGTACACTATCATTTATAATTATATTGAAGTACAAATCGTACAATGTTAACAAATAATGTAGACTGTAGTGAGTGGAGTGACCAACGCAAGATCGGGTTCGGTGTTCCGGTCATATAATCGAGTTTCGGCTACCGTTCCGGTTTCCCCCAATATTCGGCTGTAATTTCGGTCGAGCCCAAACTCTTTCATATTTTCATGACTAGTGATAATGATTAATGATTGATGCCTGTGTTGTGTGTGTGCGGTATTGAGTTTTAGTTTTCACATTTTAATGAAAGCTTTATTTTCTCTCTGTTCGGTTATTAGCTCGGATAGCTTGGATAAATGATGAAACACTATCTTTCTTCACTTTCAGATAGAACTGGCGTGGCGCCCTATTTACACGCGTGTATTTTATGCAGACTGTTGACGCCGAGCCTTATCGATTTCTTTCTGAGTTAATTAGAACGAAGTGGGTGACCGTCTGTCGGTATAACTATTAGTATAATATTATAGTATCTGTAGTATAAGGGATGGGTCGTAAGGGAAAAGTTCTTACATCTAAAGATACGTCACCAAAATAATTATGAAAGAATCATCATCATACGTGTATGTTCATTATTCATTCAATTATTCATTTTATAAAGTACGTGTAATAAAATGAATAAGTCAAACAAGTAGGTATTAAAAAAACACCCGTCTAACTTGAGACCTGAATCGTGACGTCATTACGGAGCTTGATGCAATTGCATGTCAGCGAAGTCTCAAGTTAAGTCGACCGGGTAGCCTCCTCTGAAAAGCCCCTGGGGTACATACAACGCTGGGCCGAACCGTTCGAAAAGCCAGTAGGGTTACTCTTGGTATGCAAGGCAAGGGCTCAAGCTTGCCTTCCCGTCATTTGCACAGAACACAGTTACCTACTCTGACGAGAAGAATGACAACTTCATAAAAAAAAAAAACAATTTACTGGCGCTAATATCGGAAAAGGCGTGACGCTATGTTGTCAAACTTAATCATTCCTGCTCTACTAGGGTATGAACTCTTACAGCCGCACCCCGATTTAAATACGAAGGTAGGAATAATAATTGTCTATATAAATAAAGCCTAGCCCTAATTTCAGACTTTTATCATGGTTATTTGTTTAGCAACTAGGTAATGAGTTTATTAGACCTAGTTTTATCGGCTAGGTTAGGGTACTTGATGACTAGGTATGTGTGCACTATACTAACCCAACATCTATTCAAACCTTTGTGAGAATTTACTAGATCATATACATGTAGCGGACAGAGTTTCGAGAATATAAAGTAGATCCCACAACCACTTCTAATAAAGTTTTAGTCCATAAATGTCCCCCACAAGGGCCACCCGGAAACGAGAAAGGTAAGGTACTAGAAAGGATTAAAAAATTGGCAGGATGTGATTGAAAGTAAACAAAGTTAACAAAATAAAGTATATTAGGTACCTGTGTACCATAGTCCACTTAAAGATTTAACAGTAATAATAAAGCAGTGAAATACTTACTTAATTTTACAACTTAAAATTCTTAAGCGAATATCACAAGACGATTTTGACCTTTCATGGTTTGGGCATTGTATGTACATCTTCTTTCTATAATGTAGAATACACTAGAAATATAGCATACAAAGGATTCAAAATCACATGTATTTTGGCACCATTAAGAATAATGCTAATAACAATTGCTATAATAAAAATTCTTAAGTCTATGACTTAGTTAGAAGAACTTCAGCTTTACAACACAGTAGATATGAAAATAAATATTCAATTCTCTCTAACAATACACCACTAGCTTTACAACATAGTAGATATGAAAATAAATATTCAATTCTCTCTAACAATACACCGCCCGAAAATGGACGTGATAGCCAGTTTAAAACAATAAATTCTGAATCTGTAAAATTTATTCTGATAGCTTTTAAATTGGTGTTAAGTTTAGTTAAGTTTTTATATAATGATTGGTGTTTTGAAAGCTCAAA
Organism: Argyresthia albistria; assembly: GCA_963457715.1. Lineage (NCBI taxonomy): Eukaryota > Metazoa > Arthropoda > Insecta > Lepidoptera > Argyresthiidae > Argyresthia > Argyresthia albistria. The sequence continues at coordinate 4,449,855 of OY735274.1, read as the reverse complement.
TTGTGGTTGACCAATCAGAAAGCGATTATTTCAACGGAGCAGCGCGGCTACCGTGAGGCACGCCACTTAACTCAGGCAGACGCGCAAATCAATGTCAAATTTCGCGACTCAATGATGTTTCTCCATACTTGCGAGCATAGAGTAACTTAAGTTAAGTTTTTGATCTGTGGCTTCTATCGCGTGTTGCATGATTTTGACAATAAATTGTGACAAAACGCGCGACTGAGGTGAGTTTGAAAGGAAGCGGAATAGTTGAGAGACAAGTTCATTAATCTGAAGGACAGACAACAATGTATTTTCCTATCTTTTCAGTCACTGTTTAACTAGCTATATTGTCCATTAAGTTCATATCTTTCTAACACATACATGGTCACGCATATCATACAATAATATCTTTCTAACCCATATATGATGGTCACGCATATCATACAATAATATCTTTCTAACCCATATATGATGGTCACGCATATCATATATTATTTGTTGTAATGATCCACCAATGGGTGTTTCCTTTCTCGCGATACTACCTGAGACTGTTGATATACTTCATGAGATTAAAAACGACTATGACGCCCATGATATCAGTGTAGCCCTCGTGAGTGGTCTTCGGCGATGCATTGCACAAGTTACCGCGGCAGTAGCAGTATCTGGAATGGTAAACAAAAAAAAAACATTTTAATGTCCATGTCCATTAACCCTCGCGCTCTGGGAAGCAGACTCCATACCATCACTGACATATGACACCAAGATGTCTGTTAATTTATATTGAATGAAAACTTGATTTCCCCCTAATTGTAATATCAAATAACCCTTTGCGGCGAAATATTTTAACTTATGACTTAAGGGCTTTTGACAAATTCGTGACTGACGCCTGCGCGCCTGGTCTCCGAAAGGAAAATTTGTTATGACAAGAATGTCCTTGCTATTTCACCAGTCATCCACCAGCTACCTATCAACTAGTATGTCTAATTATATAAGTGTCTAGTTATAGCACAGGATGTTCATTCCATACAGTACAGATGATAATTATACCCTATCCAATATAACAGGCAACTTGACAGCTCACCTCAAACTTCATAAAATCCAAATAATAATATATTTAAGTGCTGATAGCAGTGATGGCGATGACAACTCTTCTTTAGTCGTTCGTTAGTTCAATTTCGATTCTTTCCGATTGTTTTGGTAACATCCCTAGTTTAAAAAATTAAAGTTTTAGGTTAGCTGTCAAGTTTCCTGTTATATTGGATAGGGTATAGTAACACTTTGCAATCCAGAGATGGCGCTAGGTGTAACGATATAAACGCAATGGCTTCAACATGCTTCTAGATGAGTGCTATTGTGGTGTTGAATGTAGCGGCGGATAGATATATATAGTGACCTGTTAGTGGCGATGCGTTCCCCCTTGTCGTCCTGCTGCATGCAGCCCTCCGTGTAGGGCTCCAGCACCTCAAGTCGCGGCTCCCAGCGGCCCCGCACGAAGGCTTGGTACTCGTGCTTCTGAGACGCGCAGTCGCGCAGCACGCCGTCGATCCTCACTGGAAATAGCAGAGATTTCAGGTTTAACAATGAGTTTGGATTCTTTTAAAAAAAAACACAGTGTTAAGCCGTGTTAACATTGTAGTCTTCACAAAATAAAAGGCCTGTTTTGACAGTTCACGCCCATGGAGTTTTAACCCCTAACGCGTAGGTAATAGAAGCGGTTTTCCGGTGCAACTTGTACGCAACGGTTGGCTTTTATTACACGCATTAAGGGGTTAAAACTCCATGGGCGTGAACTGTCAAAACGGGCCTTTTATTTTGTGAAGACTTTAGTCATTCATATATTTTAACAAGGAGTTTGGATTCTTTTTTTAAATTTGCCACCGTGTTACCATTAGACTGCGTCTAGGATCACTATGCACCTGAAGGCATGACGGTGGCGTGCGAGGCGTTCAGACCTACATATATTGACAGATTCCCATACAAAATCACTCGATATAGGTGTAGAATTGTAGATATCGTATATCAAATGCGCGAGAATCATGCCACAGGTATTGCCAGACAAAATGTCTACCCATCAAATTAGTTCGACTTCTCACCGCGCGCATCCTTGTCATGTTATTTTAACAAGGAGTTTGGTTTGGTTTTAAAAATTGCGATGATAAAAACCGTTAGGATTGTGATACATTTTTAATCAGATTTTCGAAACGCTGAACCGATTTTAATGAAACATGATTAAGAACCATCTTGAAAAAGTCTTCTACCATTAATAAAACCGTATTGAAATCCTACTTCCTATTTGATCACAAGGGTGCCACGGCAGATACACAGACAGACAGACGCTTCAAAATTATTAATTACACCCCTCTTTTTCATCGGGGTTTAAAAAACACGAACCTCCGTTCTGTATGTCCAGATGGAAGTCCTGCTTCATACACATGGTTGAGAAGGGACAGTCCACCACGAACCGTTGGGAGTGGTCGAAGTGCGAGCAGAGCCGCTTCGTGGTATTGTAGTACTCTCCGGGTGGTGGGTTGATGAAGCACTGGTAGCATTGCAGTGACGAGACATCTGGAAAACCGAAAAATATAAAGTAAGTAGTCTATTTTCCGGGACAATTGTCTGGAAACTGGGCTGAGGATACTACCTGTATTTGAGTACTTCATTAGTTGCGAGACGTATAATGGCAGAAGTATGTTAAATTAATAGATAGTATACGGAATGTCCTGTTAAGGAATCACTGCATAAATCCAACATGTGTGCGTAGGCGTCGTTGTCTGACTCAGTGTCGGACTCAACAAAAGTTAGTTAGTTATCTGTTATTCTATACTATGATGTCGACGACCCCAAAAATCTTTTAACCATCGCTACTTTACTCGTTCTTTACGCGACATGATAACGTTTTAGACACCACTTTTCTCTCTGATCATTCTTTAACTTTTAATCTATTTATCATCGAATTATAGTGGCATGATAATTGTAAATAATGAATATACTTTTTTTTAAACCAATTCTATCGTGAAGACTCTACTTTTCAACAGTAACCAGTAGGCCATGCACGTTCATAATTTCTTCAATTATGATAGCACTCAGCTTGCTACGCTACATATTTTTACTAAATATAGCAAGTGTAACATGTGTTAGCATCGACTATGCTGCTTACGCGTCGTGGGATGATGATCGTACTGAAAGTAGTACAGATACAATTGAGATAATAGATCCAATAGCAGCAGCTAACTCCTTCCGATCCGGAACTTTTGAAAGCATGAGCGCCTCGACTGATGATAAAAGTGCATCAAGTGACAACGATGAAGATTGGTTCATGAAAAATAAAAAGACAATACTTCGAATCAATGACAACATTAAGTTAGACAATCCAGGTATACCAAGCTTAACTACAAAATCATCAATCTATAGCAGTCTATTAATAACAAAGCTTTTGTCTGGAGCAAAAAGACAGAATGAAGTGAAATCTTTCATCGATGACGATAACCAGGAATATGGTATACCGAACCTCAACACTAATAATAATAATAATACGATACTCCATATGGCCCTTAAGTCTCAAAGGAAAAATCTATCCCCGCTGATAAATGAATCCTCAAATAATGATTCCGTCCGTCCGCAACCCTATGATCCCTACTTATTACAACCAGTCAAACAAAGTTTGTTTAATCAAAAAATGATGTTAGAACCAAATGAAGATGTTAAAACGTGGTATGTCCCAGAAAATTACCCTTGCTGGAAGTTGCCACTTTTATATGGAGAACTTGGAGCTAAATCTAACAAAAGTGAAGTATTTATAATCCATAGCTCCTCATTGGTAAATGTCACCATACCCAACAAACACCCAGAAAAACAAAAAGCGAAAGACTATAAAAAGAAAAAAAATGAGCTATCTCAAAACAAGTGGTGCAATATTCCACCGTGTTTCGGGGACCACGTATTGTGTATTTACCGCAAAAAAGAATACGCCCGGTTATGCCAAGACGACTACAAGGTGGTGACTCCGAATATGTTAGAACAGATCAATATTCTCAACACGGTAAACTCTATGCGAAACCGGGTGGCCACTGGCCAGGTGGCAACGTATCAGCATTTGCCTAATGCCGCCAATATGAACCAGGTGTTATATGATCTTGATCTCCAAAGAATGGCAGAAGCTTGGCTTTACCAGTGTCTCCCGGGACCGGCTCCTTGCGCAGCTCTGACAACCGAGTATGTCTCTCAGCTCGAATGCACCAAATATGCCTCCAGGTGTTGCTTCTCCAGTCAACAGAAGTCTAATTGGTAAGTCTACGAGGAATCCCAGAAGATACAGCCGCCTACTATCCTATAACTTTTCAAAACGAATGGTATTTTCTATTCCAGCTCTCCACTTCGAGAATGTTTTGTGTCCCAAATAATAGGATGCCTACACACTTGGTTCGAGGCTGCCGGAAAGAATCTTAAAACCGCAGACATCAAGTGTGGGCACATGACTCCTTCCACGTACACCACAATCCAAATCCTTTGGGCACGAACCTTCCTCATCGGTTGCGCATACGGTAAGCATGGCGATGGAAACGAGAGAGTTATCTGCGAGTTCGCCCCTGGAGCGCCATTCATGCTGTCCCATGGGTACTATTGCGGCATCTTCCCACACCCTACCTCTCTTATAAACTATATGATACCAGAAATATCTGACATAACAGATTTGAACTTTACAAAAATGATAACGGGTGTTGAACTGATTCCAATGAAGCCGAGAAGGCGTGACCCGAACCTTCATCATCCCCCGAGCTCTTTTCTCAAACCTTCCTCTGGTTGGGGTGTCGATGCTCTGGCGAGAATCTACACCCCTGGCTGGGTCGATGACTTGATACAAGATGATGCAAACACGGACAACACGACTAAAGTTAACGGTTCGCAGGCCTTCATCCCCCGGTTGGTTTCACGGTATTCGTTTCTTCAGGAAGACGAAGAGACTTGCGACACGGGCGTGCCGGTGTATGTAATCGGGCCTCCGGGCTCCCTGTGCGTGGAGACGGGTCGGCGATACCCGGCACTGTGCTATCACTTCAGGGATCCCACGCCCGGCTACAGGGTCGTGGCTGTGTTGGCTCCTGTTGCGTTGTTTTCTCTCATTCTTTACGATATTTTCGGTGGTGTAATGAGACAGACGAATATTTGACGAAGCATTTAATTAAATTCTTGTATCTCCTTAACTGTAACTCCTTACTTGTAGGGTTTATTTATTTATTTATTTATTTTCTTTATTAGGAAAACAAACAGCTTAATCTATTACATAACAAAAAAAAAATACGCGTGTTGCACCGTACACGTGTTAGAAGTAAAACTTCTGTAGCTAGATCATTAAGTGGTACCTATACTATACACCTATACCTACCTATACTAAAAGAGATTTAAATTTCCAATTTTGAGATCCAATCTCTGCTTCAAGTTACTTTTAAGTTTCAGACGTCCGATTATTTGAAATTATTTTATACTTGTACTTACTTTTAATACGTCATGTCATTTATTTCCCACCATTCCTTATCTACAATTTGTCGCGCTCGTGGTGATATACTTAACTCATTCAATAGTGTCACTACTATTTGCATCTCGCTCAGATTATATACCATCTGACGTCACGTCTTTAAGCCGTCTCGCTCAAATGTATGCATTGCTTTGCTTGTTTTAGAAATCCATATCGACCCGTGTGACATTGATGAAACTCTTTTCTTACAAACTGTATGGATCGCATCGCACAGCTGTCAAACATAAGTTCCGGTTCCAACAAAGAGGTTGAACGAAGTAGTTTGAGTCATGCTAGTTGGTTTGTTTGTCCCAGCCAGCGGCGGCGGCGGCGGCGGCGCCATCTTGGCCATACCGGAAATCAAGAACTCGTGGAAGAATGCTTAAAATAATTTTTATTTGTTAACGTTTCATCAGGTTTTTCTCTCACTAATTAACATTCTTTATTGTACGAATGTATTATTATCTTATCTGATTAGTTAAAAACCGTATTGAAAATAGTTGCGGTTTTAAAAGTCTTCAGCCGACCCTGACGTCACCGATTCCAATTTCCGTTACATTTCTTAGCCACTCGTGATAGCACCCGGCTAGTAGCAATTGAAAAGCAAATATATGAATAACCCAAAGTTGAGAGGTTAAATAAATTTTACCCCCGTGCCCTAAGAAGTTTTACTTCAAAAAACAATGAGTTACACAAGCCAATAAAGTTTTCACAAAAAAAAATTGACAAAGGTACTCAGAACAACACTAAAATGTATAGGTACTTGAATTTGTATATAAAGTTACCAACAGAGGGAGATATATGGTTCTACAGTAGGTAGTTCTAATTTATATAAGAGAGAAGATGGCGCCACTAGCCATGTCAACACTCAGCTCTGTGTAAAAAAATCCTTAAAAATATAAAAGTGTGTATAAGTGTGTATATTTTAAAGTTATTATAAAGCTTAAATGAAGGGACATCAGTGGGAGTGTTATCCCGATCAAACTCAGCAGATTTAAGTGAAAAACTTGAAAAAACACGCTTCATTGTAGTGACACCGTTAAATTGATACTTTCGTCAGGCAAGTGCATAAAGCAATAAAATTGTGTTACAAAACTAACTTTACCAACGTTCTCAACATAGTGACAATCCTAAATAATGACAATATTGTAATAAACTTCTAATTCGCAAATAGGAGTTCGTTAGTTTTTTTAAATGTTGGCGGTCATTGCTCTGTCTGTGGCGTCTTCCTAAAACTCCTAGACAACGAACGCCATCTGCAGATACTGGAAAATACTACTAGCTAACTTAGCGCGCCGCTGCAGTTTGATAGTAAAGTTGCTGTCAATATCGCGCTACTACTCTGCAATAGATGGTGCCACTGGCAAACCAAAACCAATACTGCGCCTCTATTCACCAACAGAGGGATCAACGGCCCCCCTATGTGCCCTGGTGAAAAATTAAAGTTTGACGTCGCGCGACTGCTTTAATATGAGGAAGTGCAACATATGTACAGGGGCCGTATGGCCAAGTGAGTTACTTAAATGTGTCTCTTGTACTAGCATCTGCCATCATAATTGCGCCAACATTACCAAAGCATACTATATAGAGAACTCTGCCAAGCTGAGCAAAACATTCAAATGCCAAAGATGTCAGGATATAAATAAAGTCGTACAGCACCAGCAACCAATTTTAGAAAACACCCCGGAACTCCAAATTAGTCCTTCAAACAGCAGCACTCCACAAGCGAGAGATAAAAATGTAACAGTCAGGTGTCCAAGAAAAATATTTGATTACACAGAAGAAGAAAAAATGTTAATGAATTTCTCTCATCAGAGTTCAGACGAAAATGGGGTAGACCTCCGCCGTGATATTCAGGACCTAACAGAGGAGAACAAACGACTACGGATAGCTTGTGATATGGCAAATAAAGAATTAAAAAGTTTGAATTCTGCAAACCCTAGCTCCAGCGGTCATACAACTTCATCTCAAAAGTTCTTCTCGTATACCCCACAATCATACCGCAACTTTAGACCGAACATGATGCGCATCGGCTATCCGCGCACTTCACCGAGACAGTGCACTCTGGCCGTCATACAAAGGGATCGACCACAAATTACCACACGGCTCCTGACGGTGCCGCCGGAGGGCGCCACGCTCGCCCACTCAAGCATCCGCCGAGCACTGACGTCGCGGCTACCGGAACTTCACCACCAAACTGAGTACAAGAGTCCTATACTTGGGGGCCACGTAGATACAAATATAGTTGCCCAACACCTGAGCACGGATACGCTCACATTCGAGAACCTTGGAGATACAAGAAGCTCTACATCTGAGAGCCGAGGGGCGACTAGAAGCTTCCAAGAACGGACAGCAGCAAACAACCAACAAACAGCATCAAACATTCTACCTGCATTGACGAAAAAGCTGTTAAGATCTCAATCTCAACGTTTGAGGCCAGATACTCCGACACTCGAGGGGCAAGATGACTACAGGACGTCGTCGTCGTCGTCGGCAACTACAAACCAAATCAAGGAGAGTTCTAAGACTACTGAGCGTAAGATTGAAGCTCCTATCACACGGAGGGCATTAGTACTGTCAGATGAAAGTGGTAGAGGTATTAGCAGTATTCTGCATAATCTACTAGGAAGTGGCTACAATGTAGAATCTATTGTTAAGCCCTATGCCACTCTAGATCACGTACTTGACCCCAGCTATCGTCTCTGTAATGACTTCACATGTAATGATATTGTAATAATAGTCGCGGGTTGCAACGATAAAGACCCACTTAAACTACAATCAATGTTGTACGCAAACCTCAGCCACCTGGCCAACACTAATGTACTACTGTACAAATTCGGTGCTAGTAAGTACTTAAATAACAGAAAAGTGAGCAGTACATTCAAGTTTGTATGCTCCCGGTTTCCGCATGTCACATACATTTGCGAGGACGTAAAGCACTCTAGACTATATGCAAGTAGAACTATAATAAGGGAGATTCTTAGATTAGAATACCAACAAAAGTGTTTGCAAAATATAAAAAACGAGATACCCAATAAAATAGGCAGTGGTGATTTCGATCAAATTCAAACAAGAACTGATACTGCAGCTGATACTGCTGCTCTGGAAAGCAATCAGGTTTTTCTGTAGGTCGTCACAGGGAGCTTAAGAAAATAGCACATGTTAATATTTGTAGCCTAAATGTTCAAAAGATATCTTTACTTGAGATTTGGCTAGGTGGGGAAATTGGAAGAAGTGTAGATGTTTTGTGTATAACCGAACATCATAGAGTTCACGAAGATTTGGTAAGGATAAACATTCCAGGATTTAAATTAGCCACCAGTTTCTGTCGCAACGGTAGAAAGAGTAAAGGCGGGTCTTGTATTTACATAAGAGATGGTACACATCATAGTGAAATAACAAAAATAAGAGATATGTCTGTACCAAAACTGTTTGAAATCTGCGGCATCAATTTGAGTGGTAGTTATGTAATATGTGTGTATAGACCGAAAACAGTCAAGGATGATCATTTTATAGAGTACTTAGAAAATACACTCAACTATATCTTCAGACATAAAGAGAGCAAAGTGATTGTCTGTGGTGATTTTAACATCGATACACTTGTTGAGTCTGCGGAATCAAAGGAATTTGTAAGTCTACTACAATCTTATCATATGAGGCCATTCATAAGAGAACCTACTCGTGTTACTGACCATAGTCAGACCTGTCTTGATAACATTGTCTCTAACATATTACTAAGTACATCTGGCGTCTTGGAGTTAGGTTTATCAGATCATTCTCTTCAATATGCATCTCTTAACATACTAATCAAACATGACCATCCGAAGTTCTTTAAAATAGTAAGGAATTTAAAGGAATCAAATCTTCAAAAGTTATCAGGGCAGTTACTTCAAATGTCATGGCATGAGATATACGATGGCAAAGACTGTAATGATTGTTTTAATATCTTTCATGATAAACTAATGATGGCCTTTGAGACATGTTGTCCTCTTATAAAGGTAAGAGGGGACATAGATAAAAATAATAAAAACTGGCTTACACCTGGCATCAAGAGATCCTGCGAGACGAAAAGGGACCTATTTATTAAATCTAAAGTCTCTAAAAGCCCCTCTGAGTTAAAACACTACAAAAAATATTCAAGCATATTAGGACAGGTAATACAACGCGCTAAACAAATGTGCAATGAAAAAATGATAATATCTTCTAATGACAAAGTAAAAGCCACTTGGAAATTGATAAATACACATGTAACGGGGAAAAAAAATGTAGAGGTCAGAGACTACACCGGATTGACGGATAAGACGAATACGGCGAACAGCAACCAAGACGCTGCTGATATCTTCAACACTCACTTTACCAATACATGCAGTAGTAGTAACATAGAACCAAAAAACATAAAATTACCTAACTTTCATCAAAACTCAATGTTTGCTAAACCAGTTAATAGCGAAGAACTAACTAAAATGATAAGGAATCTTAAAAATAAAAAATCATGTGGTTATGATGGTATGTCGTCTATTGTAATCAAATCCATAGCGGAAGCTATTCAGGCCCCCCTTCTATTCCTCATAAATAAATCCTTAAGCGACGGAGTTTTTCCAGATAGACTAAAAAGAGCACATGTTAAGCCAATTCATAAAAGCGATAATAGAATGAATGTTTCCAAATACAGACCGATATCTTTACTTCCAGTGCTATCCAAACTATTTGAAAAAACAATGGCTGGCCAACTACGCATCTTTCTCTGTACACAAAAAATTCTAGCAAAAGAACAGTTTGGATTCCAAAAAGATACGTCTACCATAGACGCAATCTTTGAAATGACCGATTATATAGCAGAAGCCATTGATAAAAACGAAAATGTTATGACGGTGCTATTAGATCTGTCAAGGGCCTTTGATCACGTAAACCATGATGTACTACTAGATATATTAAATCGTTATGGTATTAGAGGAAAAGTAAATGAGTGGTTTTTATCTTATCTTGGGGATCGATCTCAAAGCGTAGTTTTGCCGGCCTTCGACGAAAATGGGGTCCTGCATAACATAGAATCTAGTCGACAACAAATTAAGGTTGGAGTTCCTCAGGGTTCTATATTGGGTCCTATTCTATTTCTATTATATGTGAATCATTTACCTTCACTTACTCTTAATAAAGTGATACTATTTGCCGATGACGTTTCAGTATTTTTTAAATTCAATAGGGGAGATTATACTGACTTAACTAAAACAATATCTAAATCTCTTGAGCATATAATAAACTGGTTTACTAGCCTTAATCTTAGCACAAACGTCGGAAAAACCAAGCTTATTCATTTTAGAAACTACAATACACAGGTGCCGCATCTGAACATTGAAGTAGGCTGCAAAGAGGTGGAATCGGTTTCTGACGCAAAATTTTTAGGCATCTACACGGACTGTAATCTAAGCTGGAAGAGGCATGTTGACGTGCTGGTGGGCAAATTAAGTAGCTTTTGTTATGCTCTAAGATCACTGACACAAATTACGACAAAAAAAGCCACCCTTCAAGCTTACTTTGCGTTTTTCCAGTCACGAGTGCTTTATGGACTAGCAGTATGGGGAGGTAGCACCGATATCAATAGGGTTTTTATCTTACAAAAGAGGGCTATTCGTATTATAAATAACTTAGGATCGTCTCAGGAGTCTTGTAGGACTTCATTCAAGGAATTAAAACTCCATACTGTTACAGCTCTTTACATTATAGAATTGTGTAAATTGATAAGAAGATACCCTGATAAATTCCCACTGAGAGCTGCCGGTATAAGTGAGAGACTTAATGAAAGGAATAAAGGGAATCTAGAGATGCCGTGTAGAAGGACAGCAGCATATACACGAGCTACAAAGATTACTGCTATTAAAGTATATAATAGCCTCCCTCTAGATATTAAAAACTTGTCGGGGAGTAAATTTTTTAATAAGCTCAAGGATTATTTAATAACTATATCCCCTTACGATCTGACTGAGTTCTATAATTACAAATAAGTGTTTTTTTATATGTTGCCGTTATATTTTTGTTATTTTTTCTGTATTATATAAATTTTATTAACCAATTTAACAATTAGTGAGTAGGTATAAAATACCTAGTAAACGTGCAATTTATCTTAGCCCTGTGACTGTGTGAAACTGTTTTACTATTTTTAGTTTATAAGATGTCTGTGATTGCTATGCCCAAAGGGCAAAATGACATTGTAAGATTACCTACATGTACATTTATGGCAATAAATATACTATACTATACTATATATGTACGAGTATAGTGCTTATGTACTAAAGGTGATTAGAATAGAATAGCAGATCCGTACCGAATCACCCTTAGCACATAAGCACTATACTCGTTATAGTGCTTATGTACCAAAGGCGACCCAATACAAATCCGCTATTCTATTACATAGCTTTTAAGTTATTAAAAGGAAAACAGGAACCCTTATAGGATCACTTTCATGTCTGTCTGTCTGTCTGTCTGTCTGTCTGTCTGTCTGTCTGTCTGTCTGTCTGAATGTTATATCAATTACTCAGGTTTGTGGTCCCTTGGATCTGTAAAAAACAAGCTTCTACTCTAGGTCAATGCAATCAAAAGCTACGACCGTTTATGCTGTAAAATTGACGGATTTTCATAGTAATCGCAGCGGACTCAAAATCTATGTACAGGTCATGTACTTCCCGTTGACCTACAATCATGAAGCAAGCAAGGTCTTATAGCACAGTAAAGGGTAAAATCAGAAAACATTAAACTGGCTTTCTGCAAAAACAGGTACACCTTTTGGTTTACATGGGTGACATCATACTTTTATTTTTTGTTTAGAAACCTATGTGCACTACGAGGTAACTATCTACAAGTGTGATCTGAACCCTTGGTGCGCGAGTCCTACTCGCACTTGACCGTTTATTTTGATATTTGAGTTATACATCATTTGTAATTTCTTCATTGTACTCCACAAAACAGATATACAGAAAATGCATGAAAGAATAACAACGTACAAAGGCGAGCTACACATATACATGACGAATGACGTTTCCTCAAATATTGCAATATTTTTAATTGCAGATGTTAAAAATGTATGACTCGGAAGCTGTCAAAAGTAAAGATATTCGCTGAATAAACTATAGTTTTAGTTAGGTGCTTATTGAATCCGCGTAGAATACCAAGGCTCGTCACCATCATCTTGGGTGCATCCGCTAATAAATAGCGTATAAGTACGCAGCTTTATTCTTATTTAAGTTTACAACAACCACGATTATAACTATCCCATTAATCTAGTGTTTCCAGACTTTCAAGTTCAACTCAATCGACAGTGTTTGTTTCAACAACGAAACTGCGATATTTTGCAATACATAAATGAGTTTCCATAGCGGCAAGATTCTGCGAGGTGCGGTCACCAAGGTCAATGCGACGAGTTACGGAGACTTGAGGTCAGAATTAACCCGCTCAGCTACATCTATATGTCGCAGTTGGTTGGCTAAATCAGACACTTAACTAACACCCTAGACCGTTAATTAAAGACCGACATTTAACCAAGTTAGCATTTTGATTTAAATAAAGCATCGTCGAAAACGTTTGTTTAATTTTTTTTGTATGATATCATACACAGCTTTTGATTGTTTCGACTTCACTCATGCACACGCTTTGTATACAGTTTATACTAGGATGAAAAACCGCTCTGGCCTAGAAGATTATCCTGGTGGTTTTGGAGTCGAGATAGGGCAAATAGTTAGTGAGTTATGTGGTAAAATGATGATAGGGGCTTGGCGCTGCTCTGTCATCATTAGGGTTTCGTATCCCAGAAGAGAAACCCTTATAGGATCACTCGTGCGTCTGTCCGTCCGTCCGTCTGTCACAGGCAATTTACTCAGAACATTATTAGACCGATGAAGTTGAAAATTGGTACACATATCCCATAAAAACTCCGAAATCCACAACTTTAACCCCCTAACCCCCTAAATCTGAGGTGCAAAGTTTGTATGAAAAACTGAATTTTAGCGTTAATTGTACGAAACCCTCTCGACGCGAGTCCAACTCGCACTTGGCAGCTTATTATTTTATGAGACACATGGCGCTGAGCGTGGTCGTGTGTGGCGCAATATTTTTTACGTTTTGCTGAATTTGAACAAAGCCTGTTTTATGAAAGCAGTTTTGAGGTTTTTCTCGATTGATTTAGGACGAGAGTTGGCCAGGGACGGTTTGTACCTAACACCGCCAAGATCTGCTAAAATCTGCTTACTGTGGTCTCGATTGGCCAACGTGTCGCTGACCTTATGTCTGAATAAAAGGAATTGATAGATATGTCACCATGCCATTGCGTTGACAGGTAGGTAATTGGCAGAAAGTGCAAGTAATCGCCCCTTCCTGAGCCAGTTTGTACACTTCCCGTTTGAAAGCCGGTCGACGACTGCGCGTTACCGAAGCGTAACTTAGGTACACGGTCAATCAAACAGTTCAATTGACAACCTTCTCTCTGACATTATGATTTGTAAACCACTTTTTATTTACTTTAGATTTACCTAACAACTCAACTCTCCGATAAATTACTTTAGAAAATGGATATCTTGCACTGATCCTTGACAGATCAACTGCATCTCTCCCTGTGCATATCGGAAAAAGGACTATCACTGAAAGGAATAAGGGTCAGGTCAGGGGAAGTCCTGGCATCTGTTTACTTTTTTAACTGACTTCAAAAATAACTGCTTCTCTATTTTATGCTTCCTTCTAATACCGTACTCACCAACCACCCCAGCTTCCAATGATTTTCTGGAAGTGGCTGTGATATTTCTTCATGTGCTTTTTTAATCTAGCTATCCTTCAGGCCGAGACTGAAGCCCTTATATGAGATGTTAAATTAATAACGAACCTGTAGCCAATAATGTCAATATCGATGTAAGGGCCAGTATGCAGGGATCCATCGTTGTCTCTTTCATTCTCCACAACCAGTATTATCACGTCACTGTCTCTTTCCAATGCCAGAGGTTTCAGAATGCACTAATTAACATTGTAGAGCTTTGTAGAGCAGCTACATTTGTGACCTGAAAACGATAAAATAATACTTTTAGTATTAACGTCCGTTTTCAATAACTATCTGTCCGTGAACTGAAAGTTAAAATTTTCTCTGCAGATTACGATAGTTAAGTTATTGAAAATGGACCCAAGCCGATCACTTCTTCGCATCATAGAGTAAAAAAGGACATGCAGATCTCGTACGGCCCTAATCGAAATCGAAATTGATAACATCGATTCTGTAACAGGTGGACTACGCTGTCGTGACGTAGCATGACCACGGTGCATAGCAATGTGGCACACTAGCTCACAATAAACACGCGATAACTCACTTTATCTCTTAGTGTTAAGATAGAGTCGGTCTTTTGTGTAGAAGGCGTGTATTTTTCAAGGCCCTGACCTGCTTGCCTGCTGCCTTTCGCCGGGTGTGCTGTCACTGGTTTATTGATAATTTTCGATTGATATCGATAAACCTATGACTGTTTTAGTCTCTCTCTACCTCTCAGGCGATTATCATCGAATGGAACTTTGAAGGCCCCGACCAAAACATTGAACTTGATTGAACAAGGTTGTCGGAACCTTCGTGTTGTTTGTTACATCATCATCACACAACTGTAAAATAAATAATGACATAGATAGAACTAATACTTGATTAAAAAAAAAACTATTGTATGTATAGGTATGTAGTAGTAAGGGCCAGGTGACTTAGGTGGATGAAGGAAAGTCTACTAAGTTATGTATATTTTTATCTAACTACCGGGTGTTTGGAGTATGGAGCGACAAAATATTTTGAGACATCATTCTGAACAACTTTCATTATCAAACCGATTTGATCAGAGCAACTTTATTTTTCACTTCTCTATACAAATCATCTGATAACCGCTCGGCCCAAAATGTATTTAGATTTCAAAAAAAAGTTGCTCTGATCGAATCGCTTTCATAGTGAAAGTGATGATGATACAGAATGATGTCCTCTACTCCCCAAAAAATTTTGTCCTTCCATTCTCCAAACACCCTGTATAATACCGGTTAGACCACCCAAACCAACGAAAAAGTTAAAAGTGTCACAAAAGAAAAGGACCAAAACTATACCAATGACATTGACATTATGACATTCAGAAGCAAAGAATCAGTGTGGAAATCAGAAAGAATGTGCAAATCTGTATGTATACCTGGTAACAATAGTTGTTAAATTAGCATGAAGAACATACATTTATGTCTGTGCAGATAATAATACGTATATGGATCGTAGACTCTTGAACTTAATACAAATATCTAATTGTAATTGAATCGGCACTGGAATTCACATAGTTTTACCGGACTTTGTAATGACCTTTACAATTGACCTTAAATTTCTTTAAATCATGTAACATATTGAAGGCCGAATGAACGGTTAATGTGTAGTGTAGTCGATGTATTTTAGCACGTTTGCTTGTACTCCTTTGCAAATATGCGAGCCTATTTTTAACTACCGCAAAATTAAATATTAATTCATCCTATATTTATTAAAAATTCTAATTATCATGTTATGTACGTTTGATAACAGCACTATCGAATTAAGTTTCTCACCTGTAATGATATCATTGTATCACACATATGTGTGTTTAGAAAAATAAATAAATAAATAAGTAAATAAATCAGGGCTTTTTTTAGTGTTGCTATTATAATAATTTATGTATATATAGACCAATGAGCAGTGGACCTGTCAAATATAAGCATATTGTTTTAAATAATCATGTATTCATATTCTGTTTAAGACAGTTAGGGACCGACCCCTACTTACCTTCCAAATCCGTCCTTTAATTAAGTACCGAATACTTTCCTAGAAAAAAAATATTGATTGCACATAAGTATTTTACTATCTCATCATAAAACATCGTACCTAGAAGGTATAACATAATAATTTAAATTATATTCTGACACCAACATATACTCGTACAATAGATACAGGCAGGTCACGGCTGTATTAATACTGAGATGCCATAAAGACTGATTAAGATTAACATATTATTTATTTATAATGCTGACAGAATAGACTTTGCAAAATGGTTATCCTAACTTCTTAGTCATTACAAGTGCGAATGATTTGCAAATTCTGCACATAATGTTGCCTCAAATGACATGTGAATATGATCATGACCTAGAAGCTAGCAACTGTAAGCTGGTGCATGCAAAAATTCAGTCGTATAAATGTGAACCATCAGAGAACCTTTAGGTACTACTATCTCTTCTGTGCCTTTAGTGAAGGTCCATTTTGGGATATTTTAAATAGGCTAATAATTGTCTGTAGAAGCGGTCATGATGAGCAACGATCGCTATGTCGGTAAAAATTATAACATTAATATTCAAATTACAAGATAACATTAATTAATTAACTTGAATAAGCATGAATTTCACATTAAAGTCGAGACCAAATAAACCAGCTGTGTCTAGGTCACAGATCTGACTGACTATATCATTATGATTAGGGATTTGTTTAATGTTCTACGAGCCTCTACGAAATGTGTCGTAATTGGCGTAACATTTTATAATGTCACTTGCATATAATACTAAAAGCTGTAAGGTTTACGTGAATAAATAAAATAAAATGATAGTAAATAAATTTGTTCTTTTGCGGTTAAGGTTGTGGAATGGTTACTCAACAGCGAAACAATAATTCCCTTCCCGTTGCTTACGCCCTCAGCCGTGGTGATATTTCGCCACGATACGCGTTTGTCGTCAACTGTTAAGTCGGTCAATAGTGTTCAAGAATTATGCTGCCATTGCCATAAAGCCCCCTTAGTTACTCCTAACCACAGCCAAATCAATACAGATTTTTTTATTTGTCATGGGAAAAATGACACTGCCACAGTATGTTTTTTCATGTTTATTTTCTGTGTTAATGTTATGTTAAAAAATGAAACCTACAATAAACATATTGTATTGAATTATGTGGCGCCTGGATTCATAACTTCTTCATTACGGTGCTCTAGGAGAACTCTATATTCCATCAACTTATGGGTTCACGAATTGCTAATACTAATAAACAACAAAACTCACGAAAAATTATACCTATATTATAATAACTACTTATAAGTTTTGTAGTTTATTACCATATCTTTACCAGATTAAGGTTAAGTCTAAAAATAAAATAATTACCGCTAAGAATCTTACTAAAGTATAAGCTCGCCTTTGTACATGTTTTTTTTCATTATTAAGTGTCTGTATTCTGTTTTTTTTTGTGCAATAAAGTATAAGTATAAAGTACAGACAGAATGCAATTGGGATCAGATTACGCGAATGTGTTTATTTTAATAAATAAACCAGTTATTATTCTATTACACAACCTCTACTGGGGTCAAGGCAGTCCTTGTGTCGCATTACATATTTTGCGCATTTGTTGTTGACCACTTTCTGAACGCTATGCTATGGTGCTTTGTGGGTGTATGGTAGGTAAAGTAGGTGTCGCAGTTGGTTGGTTAAATCAGACACTTAACACCCTAGACCGTTAATTAAAGAACGACATTTAACTAAGTCAGACATTTTGATTTAAATAAAGCATCGTCGAAAACGTTTAACGAACTGTCTTACCGAAAGCCAGCGTATTGGTTAAAACAAAATGGCGTCACGACAACAGCAACAATTACTTTCAGTCATATCTTTTTGGCCAACGTTGTGCAACGTTGGTTTGTTGTGTTCAGTGATTTTTTGTTTCAAATTTGGTCTTTGGTGTAATTGTAAACATGTTGTCGACTCCGCCATGATTATTTCACGAATAGCAGTTTCACAAAACCGAATTGATTGCTTTAGGTCACTTTCTGTGCCAATACTAAAGATAGGTTAGGTTGTGTTAAGTCACAACTTTATGAACTACTAAGGGAGGGAAGATAGGGAAGATTCGGAAAGTTTCCGTGAGGAATCCCATCCCATAGTAGGTATAGTAAATCGCAGTAAGTGCCAGTATTAACACCTAAGAAAAATAGCAAAACTTTACAGGGTCTACTGCTAACAGTCTTGACGGCACAAAATCTTTTTTAAAATTAAAAGTGCCACTTAAAAAACCTATTAATATTACCTCCTTATCAATCCCAAAATGTTGCTTTTAATGATGTTAATAACAAATGGATCTTTTGGGGTAATCTATTATTGGCTATGTAATTGGTGTAAATTTTTAAGGATACTTCTGTTTTGTAACGCTGTTGATTACCTGAATAAATAAATAAAAAAACATAAAAATAAAATGATAAACATCAGGCTTATTTATTTGGTTCAAGTTACAACCATAAAAAATTTCAACGAAATGTTTGGGAAAATCGGAAACTTCAAAGTATCGCCACATCTAAAATATTGATCCTACTGTGTTGGTCTCATAGTAACAATTGTTACGGACAATGTTAGTGATCGATTAAAATCAAGTTTTTTTTTTTGGCCGGCATTTTAGGTTTTGGGCCCAAAATGACTGGTCTTCTTTTATATCACGTTCTCAAAATATGTTAAAAATATCGCGTCAGCCGTCAAAGGCTCCAAATTCTCACAATGTCAAGAGGCGTTCTTTAAAATTCACATCGCGTGTGATGTGATCCAACCGAGCTTCACATTCTACGTGCTGCTCCACAGACAGCCACACATTTTGCATGCAGATCCTTGAATGTTCCACATGTATTATGCAAATGTTGCAGGCTTATGTCATTGACGGTACAGATTACACTGCCTTTCTTTGTAGTAAGGCAGGTTAATGCTGTGTCGCCAAGTAACCCAAGATATGCCAAGTTCGCTCGCTCCTTTCTGGTTTTACATCATAGTCAAACCTTACCTGTAGAGTTATTTTGGCTTAGTTGGTTCTGAATGAAATCAGCTACTGGTTGTACTTGATCAGGCATCAAATAATATAATTAAAATTACAGAGGTAAGTTTCTTTTAATAAGTAGGTACAGTTTAGTACTCAGATGATGTAGGTAATTATTTACACAGACTTTGCAGTCATGAAATGTAAAATATTTAAGTTAGTGTATATTAAACTTTGAGATTGCTCAATGCTCAAGTGTTTTACTACGAACTCGCATTGACAATAGCACATAAATTGACTGTTGATTTTGCTGCACAAAATGTTGATTTTCACCGCTAACTGCATGTCATGCCTTTATGAAGAATCATTGCTTGGCGTATTTTCATAGATTCTGTTTTACATAACCTCCATGTCGGAGGATACTAAGGGCTCATTCACACGTGGACGATTCGTGAATTTAATGACAGCGGGCGGTGGCAATTGATTCGTGAATTTAATGACAGCGGGCGGTGGCAATTGATTTTCTAAATGCCCTTCCACGACTGAGTTCACACGAATCAGGAATAAGGATTGAGTACACACAAGCAAACAAACATAGCGTCACGCCTTTTCCCATACGGGGTGGCAGAGGCACAACTGTTTTGTTTTTCAAAGGTCTTTATTCAATTAAAATTTATTACAGTACAAAACAAGACACGGTCATTGTTGTAGCTTAGCATAAGTAATTATTACCTCGCAGATTGGAACACCTTCTTGAGATCTAAAGTGCCTAATGCACATAGTATTAAAGCTATTCACATCTTATATACTAATACTGGTATTTAACCAACAAACTAAATTGATATCTATGTAGTCTTTGAGTAGATACACTTTACTAACAATATTAAAGGGTTTCCTCACGATGATTTTCATCACACCGTTAGAACATCCGTATACGTACTTAAGATAAATTATTTATCTCATTGGTACATGGCCATCAACGGGATTCGAACCTGCATCTCCTGCACCTTCATTAGTCCATAGCTGCGGCGATGGGCTTGCCCCCTGTCACGAAAAATGGAGTATTGAATCACTGGCTAAAAGTGGGCACAGTTGTGCCTCTGCCACCCCGCATGGAAAAAGGCGTGACGTTTTGATATGTCTATGTTTATCTCCTGCGTTGGAAAGCAAGCATGAAACCCACTAGACCACGGAGCTCTTTCACAGTGTAGGTACCTATGAGAAAATCTATACCAGCGATACAGTTGTGACTCTTAGTTTTTCTATTTTAGGGTACCGTACCCGAAGGGTGCCAAACGGAACCCTATTACTAAGGCTCCGCTGTCCGTCTGTCCGTCCGTCCGTCCGTCAGCGGGTCCTAGACCACGAACCGTCATAGCTAGAAAGTTGAAATTTGTATATCTGTTGCCACAACAACAACAAATACTGAAATACGAGAGATATTATAAATTAAAGGGGGTCCCCATACAAGAGATGTGTTTTTAATTTTCTTTTTGTTTTATTGTTTTCAGTGCTTAAGTTGTGTTGTACGGTAGTAGGGTACCCTTCTTGTGCGATTGCGACTCGCACTTGACCGATTATTGTACCTATGGCTCCTGATACTTGGCCAAGCGATCGATTGTAGGATCAACTGTTTCTACAGCATTCGCTAAACTTTTATAGGGTATCACCCCAGTGGTTATACGTACCTTATGTGCCGTGTACTTTGTGAATCATGTGTTTGTTATTGTTTGAGATGTTCGTCAGCGATGGTTCCGGGAACTGAAGCTGTTTTTGTGGTACTCTGATTCAACATTGACATGATATCATGCATTGACCGATCTGAACGTGTTATTGTAATTATACTAGTGCTTTTTCATGCCTTTTAGTTACAGATTGAAATATGCATTCACGGTAACCGAAACCAATTCAAGCGTTTTACTATGGACTCATAGCGTTGCATATTATCGAACAATACGATCAATCTGTTTACGCATTAGAAAAGATATACACTTAAGAATTGTCCTAGGAATCCATTTCTCCTAGGAAGCATTTGGATTCGGTGACAGTGATGCCAGTACAGTCAATAGAATGTCGATTTATTCACAACGTTTTCACGGATAACTGCGGACGCGATCGAGACAATACAAACAAGTCTACAACATGGTTTATAATTAAATTAAAAAAAAAAAAAAAAGTCTACTATTCGCACATGTCATCCATCACTACTTTGTTGCACGATAGAGCAAGATTAGCAAGTCCATTCACACTAATGCGCCTACCTATTAATATTAAGTCGAAGTCGGAGATTTGATTAAAACACGAGCAAGTAAGTACCTTGTATGTGTGTGCATTACGCAATATGTTTTCAGAGTGTTTAGCGAGCGCTAAATGTCGTGCAAATTTATCTCTGGGTTTGCTCCACTCAAATTGACTGAGAGGTACCTATTTAAAAATGTGTGATTGATGAATGAGGCAGTAGGCAGCAAGTAGGTAGGTATATATGTGTGGGGTGTCTGTAGATAGGTCTTTAAAAATGACGTTGAGGTTCCTGAAACTATTTTTCCTCAAAGTAAATGTTAAAGAGACAGCCCTTCCAAAGTGGAAAAATGTTCACACACTAACCCACTCTCACACACACGCATTAACCCACTCTTACGAGTAATAATATAATTTCAGCAAAATTGTTTTTTTTTTTTTAAATAACACAAATATTAAGTAAAAAAAATATAAGTAACTAAGTACTTAATTTATAAAAATAAATGAATAATTATAATCTATAAATGTAATCGATGGAAACCTGTAATTGGCTTTATCTCTTAAGTTATTGTATTATCATTTTTGCAATGATTAATGCTGTTGGCTTCCTGAATGAATAAATAAATAAATAAATGTTTATGTCCCCCTCAAACTTAAGTATTAATGGGTAGAAATGTTTCAGGTTCAGCGTTCGTTATTCAACATAAATTTTTGATTTAGTACTTATTATTTTATCTAATCATGCGTGGTAACAGGTTGTTAGATTGAATAATACCAAAATACACAATTAAAACTCAAATGCGTAGCGTTTGATTGCGCATGTAAACTTTATAAGGATTTGACTATATTATGATATTCGGGGTTAATTTATCTGCACATAAATTCAACATTAAAATTATGAGGTTCATTAAGAATGTTATATGATTGTGACTCACTGTGACTTAAGTGTGAGAATAGCAAGTATGGTGGTGAATTTTCCAAATTATTTGATTGCCTATTAAAAGTTTATTAGCTATTTTATCTAGTATATTACCTACATGAATATGTATCAGATGTAGAGTCGCTGAAAATATGTCCTCACATACGCATAAAACGTCGACACCTTTTAATTTCTAGCCACAAAACCACTTACTTTGCACCAATAGTATTCCAAGTACGCAAAACCCGTTCCCGTACGGTTTTTAGGGCCCAAAGTTCACAGTCACCGAACACTTGTGTTGACGCAAGTAAACACGATACAGTTTATGAATAAAATTGGTACGCGGCCTCCTTGTTTGGCCGACAACAGCTGACTGGGGCAGAGGCTGTTGCTGCTATGATGTCATAATAGTAGATCGAGTCGAGGTATTGGATCGGAGGCAAGGACGACTGCTTTGATGGCCAGTGTCTGCCTTGGATCATCATCGAAGTCTTCGTGAGTGCACGAGATGGGTTGTATGTGCTGCGGCAGCTATCACATAACTAGGCAGTTCATTGACAAGGCCAGGGCCATGTTTTTTTAAGTGCAGACCTATTGACGACTAGTGTTTTCTGAATATCTTTTATTTTATGGACTAACTTTGTATTAGTTATTGGTCAGATTTTCTATAACGGATTAAAATATACCAATCATCAATGTTATTCTTGTATACTGTGCTTACACAATCACGCCAACTAATATAACTCTTTCTAATTAAGATTCCATATTCGCTTTCGGGCGTACTCGTAACATTACGTGTTGCATGAATACAGTAACCTACCTACCTGCATGCTCCCTCGTATACTTCGATGCGGCTCCTTTGAATCCAGTTCGACGTAGAGAGATATCCAACCAAATGGACGTAAATTACTGAAACACAAGCTGAGCTGAGTATGACCAACAGATAGATACATACTTACTCACATAGGTATTTTTGTTTGCTGCAGGGCTAACGAAACTATCTCTCGAATCTGTTTATTTCTAATCGAGTCCGAGTGTGTAACTCATGGAATGTAACATTCCTGACACGGACCCCAGGATAACTAATCAGACCTCTCGGTGAACTCAACAATGTTACCCAATCGATATCGAGCCTAATACCGCGTGACCGTCAAGCAATTGATTGAACGTGGTCGTATCACAAATTGTTCAACAACTTTATACATTACTGGCTGCAAACTTGTAGATAAATCATAGTCAAAAAGAAACAGCAGTGGATGCGGCTTTGGTAAGATGTGTATTACTTACCTACTAATGATTGTAACTTCAATGGTCTTTATCATCGTGGCGATCTGATTGAATGGAGGGTAGACAATGCATCACACTGTTCCATTACATTCCTACGATGATAAAATAGTTACGAAATGAAACTAAATTAATTTTCCTCTCCAATGATGATAAATATCGCTTTGATAGCAAACTATATCAAGTTCATGACTTCATACTTACATTCAACGAAATGTCTAACATAACCTGTGAGTGAAGCGTATTATAGTGTGCGTATATGGGTATAGTCAGCGACCGTGGCCGCGGCCGGCCCCCCACAATCCACTTTAACTGAATACGCGGACATTTCAATTGAACCTCGTCAATGGCCGCTCAGTTATGATAGCTGTGGTTTAACGAAATCAAAATTACACTGATTTAATTAAATATTTCAGTTTTCAGAAACATTCGCGCGACGCCGCTCATACAGATAATTATACTCGTAAAGTTATGTTGTCCTCTGGAAATCGGATTGTGAGAAATGCTGTCCCCTGTCGACATAGGATATTTAAGAACACACACAAAAAATCGTATTCCCCGCCACTGCAATATTTCTGAAATAATCGCACCTACCCGCTATAAATCAACCGGCTTGTCATATTGTGTAATCGAGAAAGTTACATATTGTGTAGTGCTTCACTTATTATGGATACTCTGGCGCATGTGATATGCATTAAGTCGGGGACAACTGCTGTTGACCAATAAACTTGGCCAAAGTTTGTCCCTATAAAGGGCTCTATACACATATACACTATTATCAATAGGTGTGAGTATACATGCACGTATATGTATACTTACTTATGTAGAGACACAAACATGAAGATACTTAAATTAACACTTGTAAAGAGTGGGTACCATCCGCTTCCGTCAAAAGTACAAAAGGATTCAAACATCGTGTGTGTCTCATAATCATAGAACGTAATATCAAATTAGTACTACCTATGTCTTTCGACCTTTAAACTCGGTTAAATGCGACTTAGGTCTTACAAAATCACTAGACTTGACATTTCATCATAATTTGCTGTTACTACAGCGAAGAGGCTTTAGAATATCCTTGTAAACAATTTCATTTTATCTAAAAAAAAACATCTTTTTAGGGTTCCGTACCCGAAGGGTGCCAAACGGGACCCTATTAGGAGACTTCGCTGTCTGACCGTCCGTCCGTCCGTCCGTCTGTCTGTCATCAGGCTGTATCTCATGAACCGTGGTAGCTAGAAAGTTGAAATTTTCACAGATGATGTATTTCTGTTGCCGCTATAACAACAAATACTAAAAATCAAAAGAAATTTAATATTAAGGGGGGCTCCCTCCCATACAACAAACGTGTTATTTTTGCTCGATATTGATAATGGTAGCAGGTAGACGCTTAAAATGTTCACAATATATTGAGTATATTATTTCCTTAAAAAATAAATAATTAAATTAAAATTAAATTAATATTTAGGGGGGCTCCCATACATATTTTTTTTGCGGTTTTTTATAGATAATGGTACGGAACCCTTCGTGCGCGAGTCCGACTCGCACTTGGCCGGTTATTTATGTATGTTTCGTGATCTCGAATGAATAACTAGATGCCAATGTACCTAGGTATTACGTGCTAATTACCAATTGTTGTCTGCCTTTAGATTGTTTTGACCGTGACCCAATTGTTGAAATCGCGCTTTAAATCAGTTAATTTATTTTGATTTGTATTTGGTTGATTCAGTATTTTGAAATTATTTGGTTTGTGTAATGATTTACCAATTTATGTAACTCTGAACGGTTCAGCATCTGATGTAGTTTTTTTGGTCCAACTTTATATGAACAAGATATGCAACGGGGACTGGATCGATAAGAGTATTATTAGAACTGGCTATATGTGGGCACGGCTGTGCCTCTGCCACACTCGTCGAAACGCTATGTTTATTTTCAACCGACTTCAAAAAAAGGAGGAGGTTCTCAATTCGACCCGTATGTTTTTTTTTTTTTTTTTTTTCTATGTTTGTTACGCGATAACTCCGCCAATTATGAACCGATTTGAACAAATTATTTTTCGGCGTATAGGTAATACCTCAAGGGTGGTCCCATTGACACCAGGTCAGGATCTGATGATGGGATCCTGGAGAAATCGAGAGAACTCTTCAAATATTATAGGCAGACCTATAGTGATTTTTGTGTTTTTCATAATAACTCGTGCAAATGCACATGGTAAGCATAATATTGTGATGCGGAACTGCTGATGAAGACCACATATGGCCACCAGATCTGCTCAATACTAATACAATGCGTGGCTGACGGGCAGGCAACGCATAGCCTAAACCGGTGGACCTAGAGCCATGAAACTTTGTACAGGGGTTCCTTAGTCGCGTGGGGTAGCACTGATATAGGATTTGACAAAATTAATTCCCCAAGGGGGGAGGGATAAGGGGTTACAGTTAGTATTAAACTCAATCTATTCAAATAGGGTTTGTGGAAGTCGGTTTTTTCTAAAGTTTACTTTTTGTTTCAATTATAATAAGTAGGTATAATCGGAAGGTAGGAGGATTATACTTACGAAGCAACAGTATTCTCTTTGTCTTCAAAGTTCTGTATTAGTTGTCTTTCTCTCATCCCGTCAGCAGATGGTTCATATTTATTTATATTGGAATCGCTTCATTCTCAAGACGTGGCACGTAATGATGGCCTGTTATAATGTGACTCTTTCCATAGTTATCTTTCTCGTTTAGCCATCTCCTTTTGACGGTGCAAAGTAAAGTACTCAAGTTAATCATCTATTTAACTGGATGTTACGTAGTGGCGTGCGCTTACGCCTACGTTTTAGCCATCTTGAGCGTTTCTGAACGTCTGTATACGATCTATTAGTACTTTCGTAAACTAGTGCCTACACCAGTTACCGGTAACTATGTATAATTACATGGGGCGGTAGTCTGCCACAAACACTTGATTACAAAGGCAACATTATGTTCAGGAACTTACACGTGTCTATCTTTTACATTATTATTGCACTAAATTACCTAACAAACTGTTTCAATGCTGGAAAGCTTATGGAAAGTCCAAAGCAAATATTTAATCCCACCAAAACCATTTTCATGTAAAAATGTTGACTAGCTACCGTCACTTATGGGCGTAAGTTGGAAAATGCAAGCAACGAAACGGCAAAGCACATTTATTTGAGTAAGGCTACGTTCGGGAACTAGTTAAAAATTCAGTCGGAAAATGAAAAGAGATAAGCATAGTTTGACAGCTGTCAGGTAATTTTTAACTACGCTGAACCAGGGTGAGAAATCGCACTTGTCAGAGTGAAAATCACTCTATTTGAGCCGTTCGAAAATACTGTTTGACAGATGTCTGGTAACAGTTCGCTTACCCTCGGTTTCACTCGGGTCGTCGTTACCGAACGCTCTAGGGCGATTTTCGCATCACTCGGAGTGATTTATTACTCGTTTTCGAACGTACCCTAAGGTGTAGAGTTTGTGAAGTTAGGGCGAGTAGAATTAGAAGCTTGGCTCTACATGAGATCTGATAACTTTTGTCTCGTCTTGGCAAAAAATTACATGAAAATGGTTTTGGTGGGATTAAATATTTCCTTTGGACTTCCCATCACAAGATTAGCTAACAAACTGTTTCAATGCTGTAAAGCTGATGGAAAGTCCAAAGCAAATATTTAATTGGAGTCATGCCTTTTCTGATTCACATCACAATCTATGTTATCTTACCTATGAATCTATTTATTGGTGAAAATAATTTGATAGCTATGTACAAATTAGTAATCGGCTTGTTCAAGAGAACACCAGAACACGCAAGTATGTTCGTACTGTTTACATTTTCATGTCTAATTAGTTGATAGATCACTCTTTCTTTCATCGATTGCAAGACACGGTTGAGCGGCCGGGAAAGTTTTCAACGATTATATTCATTTACGATGTTATCCAATGTATCTACAGTCAGTACGTAGATACTGCTACTACTGGTAGTTACCATACTTACTATGACGAATTATGAGTATAGTTACTAATTTACTATACTCTAGTACTGCACTTACTTTATTTATCTTCGATTGGTAAACACAGGCTTTTAGAGTGTCATGCATGCAATGAACTCGGGCGTATTTTTTTACCAGAGTAAAGTCCGTCTCGTGGTGCAATGACATTTAACTGTGCATGAATCGACACCTCCTCTTGATTTTGTCACTACTGCAAAAGTCGTTACTAAAATGACATCTCCGCCAATTTCGCCATATCTGATTGGTTGTGGGTGGCCGAAGTGCATCGTGCGCTAAAAAGAGGCCTATACATGGGCACCGGGAGGGGGGGGTGCGAAAATAGGTACATAGGAATAACTGCGCGCCACTCATGAGTACTTCTGCGGAACTAGTTACTCGACTTGCTAGCTATGTAAAATTGTAAAATTTCCGCGGCGGCTGGCGACCGCCCATTAGATCTTCTGAGGTTCTCGTTACTCGACTTGTTAGCTATATAAGTGAAATTTCCAGGCCCATGAGTTCTAAGGTGCTCATTGCTCGACTTGCTAGTGATGTGTTTGTTAAACTGTTAAAGTTAACCTCTTTAACTGTACTAGAGCTAAGTTGACCCTCCTCCAAATTCTTGAGCTGCGACCGCGCCTGATAGTCTACCTACACATACCTATGTGTAGATGCAGATGCACCTCCCTGAAAGTAATCCTGGCGACGCCCATAGGCCTATACATAGCAATGGGTAAATGTGAGCGGATTTATTGATTGATTTCACTATACATTTATGGGTACGTCAAATCAACCCTCCGTTTCGTTTGTTCCAGCTAAACGACGTGGTGAACGCGATGTCGAACCGCGGCGAGCTTCCTCTAGAGCTCGCTCTCCGCGGCCGGAGCGCCTCCATCGCCACCACACTGCTGCAGCACAGCGCAGACGCAGACGCGAGGGGGCCCCGGGGCAGGACGCTGCTGCATAGAGCGGTGGACGCCAGAGACGCCTTCTCTGCAAGGTTTCTTATCGACAATGGAGCGGACCCGAGTTTGACTACCAAGTGAGTACCCTTTGCCGTGAATGGAGTTTCGAATAACGGGATAGAGGTGGGTACAGTTGTGCCCCTGGCACCCCGCATGGGAAAAGGCGTGAAGCCAGTGTGTGTATGTGTGTGAGATCATACCATATTCTAGTTATCCATGCATTTGCTGAATTTGATTGCTAACATGTTGTTTGCAGCCTGTGATTGGTAGATACAGTACATCGCGCCGCGTCCTGATTCAACTCAGACGCCTAACATAGGTATTTCATACACGTGTTATCTCCAGAGAGGAAGGCGACACGGCTCTGCACCTGATCGCGTCGCTGACCAGCAGCTCCTGCGACGAGGAGACCCTGGAGCAGATGGCCGAGGTCGCTGACACCATGCTGCAGAAGGGCGCGGACGTCAACCGACAGAACCGGAAGGGATTGTGAGTATTCTGGGAAACGTGAAGTGAGATGGATGGGTGTATTGAAGGATGGATCAATGAATAGAAGATGTTTCATAATTTTGTAACCGAAGTTGAGACTATTGTGTCTGTAGAATATTAGTTAAGATTTACCTTTTGAACTGATGGGCAACTTAAAATACACGGTTACTGTAGGATAAGTGGAAAGACACAAGCAGAGATACACAACACAACCGCATAAGAACATGGGTTCCGACTTCGTGCTCCAGTCTCGGGAACAAACTTCCCAGTGCTATCAGGGACAGTCCATCACTCAACATTTTTAAAAATGACACTATCTATCGAGATGGTTTTTTTTTTCAATATTAAGTATGGTTTTTATGTATGTATGTACTTACTTATTAGTATTATCGTTGTGCACATAATAATATGTAGGTCTATCTTTTGTTAATTAATCCTGTCCATCCTAGGTTTGCTGGAGGAGATCTCTTATTAGAGATAAACTCGTCTTTGTACAAGTTTGTTTTCCCATTATTAAGTGTCTGTATTCTGTTTTTGTGCAATAAAGTATAAAGTAAAGTAAAGATACTAAAAATATCAAAGATCACAAGCATCAAGAGTTGTTTCAGATCTTCAGGCCATATCATATAAACTAGATTTTTATAATCCACAGCACACCCCTCCACCAAGCTGTCATAGCGCGGAACCAGCGGATATTCGACCTCTTCCTCAAGCAGCCATCCCTCGACACCAACCTGCGCACACTAACCGAGGAACACCCGCCCCTGTACTACGCACTCGTCGACGACCGACGGGCTTCCATCTCCTCCAGCGAGACGTTAGTCATGAATGGATCCAATCCCTTCGACACACCGGTCACGAATAAGAACGCTTTTACCGAGGACCCAGTGGAGGGCAAACCGGAGAGTATCGTCGAGAGGGGCTTTGCGGCGAAGTTGCTGGAGAAGGGGTGTCAACCGAATCCGATTTACTCGGCGTCGGGTGATAGTCTGCTACATATTTTGGCGCAGGGATGGTTTGAGGTTAGTTTTCAATCATACAAACTTTGAAGGACTTACAGTAATGAATTTGGTTTTCCATACAGGGTGTAACAGAAGGGTGTAGTCATATTTTAGGGGGTTGTTAGGGAGTCCATTTTGAGCAACTTTTACTATGAAACCGATTTGATCAGAGCAATTTTATTTTTCATTCCTCCATACGTTTTGGTCCGGGCGGTCACCTGATTTGTATAGAGAAGTGACAATTAAAGTTGCTCCGATCAAATCGGTTTCATAGTGAAAGTTGCTCAGAATGATGTCCCTAACAACCCTCTAAAATATGACTACACCTTTCTTTTACACCCTGTATATTGGAATATTAAACCACTGCAAAGACTGAATAATCTCTCAACCTATTTTATCCAATATAAGACTACTCCATCTGATAATTTATTAAGGAGCTTCAATAAATTCTCATATACCATCCCGTATAAACCACAACAATAGGCATCACGAAAGATTTTGAAATCCTCTGCCATAATGTGGGTACACATTCACTATTTATGAAAAAACTTTATTCCGGTAATAAACTAAAGTTTAACGAAGTTTAAAGCCATTTTTCTAATATTATGTAATAGTGTGCGAAAAAAGCTCTCAGGTGTCATGGCGTCGGCTTTGATGTCACGCATAAGTAAACATGTCAATGTCTAAATGAGTAATCAGCATAAATCAGATGATGTTTACATTGTTATGACGTCATGCAGCGTCATGCGCTATGATTCCTGTTTCGATCAAAATGGCCGAATGCAGTATTTTAATTTTTCGTTTTATTGAAAATCATATTAATCTCAATGTTTTTAATCAAATTAAATTAGTGTTTTAATTCCTTTTAATATTTTCCCTTAGAATCATTAAATCTTTGATTACCTATTTATTTGATACAGTCGTCAGGCCTATTTCCACCCAGGACTCGGCAGTGTTCCTCTCAGCGCATCTCAATAGTGACCTAAACCACACAAACGAAGCCGGGCTGACGGCCCTGCACGCGGCGTGCTTGAATGGGCTAGCGCGACTGACGACGTCGCTGCTGGAGCATGGTGCCAGGCCTAACTTGCAGAGCAGCTATGGCGAGCAGGAAGACACTGTCTACAGGTAAGGCTTTGCAGTCAAAATGAGACTTCATACACATTGTAAATGGCCAGGAAATACGTTTACACGCACTATGCCAGAAAAGCGAAATGCCAGAAACGACAGAATAATTTGTGAATTATTCTGTATGGGACATGGACTTGTAAAAATTTTGCAAAAAAAAAAAAAAAAAACTTTTTCCCAGATGGGAAGGCAGAAGCATAACTTTTAGAGAATTTAATAGAAGTTCTGGTAATCACTTATAGCTTTAACCACATCGTCTGACCGTCCTCCACACAAAGTATTCATATCATAAGTGAACTAAATTGGATTATCGAAATGTAACTTGCCAGTGTATTAAGTGAAGTACATAACCAGAATTTCTGGTAATATGCTCGATCTCTGATAATGTCACAGTTTCTCCAACAGTTAGGAAACACTTCTCTTTTCTTAGCTGCCTAGCAATTGTATTGGGGACTAGCCTCTTAAATTTAATGGGTCCCCTAGTAGCCTAGAATCTACTACTACCACAGCACAGGGTACTCATCCCATACAAATTAGAATTAATAACCCTTCGTAAAAAAGAAATGGCGTGAGGAGTAAGATTTGTACTTTAAACGCCATGGTTTCAGTTAACATACTTCTAGATGGCGCTAATCTTAGAACAAATCCTATATATCTTAGCGCCATCTCATGGTATTTGCAATTTTTCGATGGTGCTGCACCAAGCAATAATGGCTTCGAACTAAAGAAGCTTCCATAGCATCTCAGTTTACGACGGCGTCATTAAAAATTGTTCTTTACTCCCTTGGTATACAATCTACTATTATCGTCCCAGACAAACTCCTCTCCACCTGGCCGTGTTGAACAACCACGAGGGTTCCGTGCTGGCCGTGCTCGCGCACAAGCGCAGCGTGGAGGGCGGCGCGCTGCCCGCCGCCGACCGCAGCCACGCGGCGCTGCTGCCCAACCTGAACCTCAGCAACTCTGAGGGAGACACGCCCACCAGCCTCGCGCTGTCTGAAGGTACAAGACCCGGCCCCGGAACTAATTCAAATATAATCAAATATTTTTATTTCAAATAACAAGTATTCATACAGGTACATATACAAAACAGAACAGGAAGGAAAACAATGGAAGTAAAGAAAGGAAGAGGGACGTTCACGTCACGAGGGAAGAGGGAAGGGGCACGTTCCTTTACTCAGATACGAGTAAGATTGAGCCAAACAGATGGAGGGGTGTCAAGCTATTTGCCAACCCGACGGTCAGAGGTTATCAGCTGCCCAATAACGAACCCTAAAGTTTTCCTGTCTATGACACAGCCAGCTCTATCCCCAGTCCCCACGGATTAAAGTCCATTTTCCCGCAGGTCACAAGCACTTGGTGACTCCGCTGATCGAAGGTGGAGCGGACCCCAACGTGCGGAACGGCAAGGGATTCACGCTCCTTCACCAAGCGATAGTGGAGGAAGACTCGCGGACAGCCATATACCTGCTCGACCACGGCGCTGATATGAATGCTTTGTAAGTGCTTAAATAAACTGCGTTGTGAAAGCCTCGGCAAAGGACGAACGAGAGGGCTCCTCATTGAGTGATCAAGCGGTGGTGGGGATGGAATTCTGTCGGGCATGGCTGTCGCTATGTTATGCTAGATCACAAGAATCTTACCAGACTCGTTTGTTCCATTTGTTTCATTTCGTGCGCTTACTCGAGCCTTAATTACCTTCATTAAGTGTACTGCTAACCTCATCCACTGTCGCCCAGCCCCCTTATTCGCTAACTCAGTGATGATCACTCAATGATGATCCGGAAAAATTAAGAAGCTATTGGTGTCGTTCAATTATCGTGTAACCAAAGGATATCAAAATAAGTCGGCTAATATTATCAGCGAATAAGAGGGCTGAGCAGTCTTGTAGAGATATCTGGCGAGTAGTCTATATAATTTTTTTCTATATCTCTCCTCTTGTTGATGTGATCCAGAACGGAGGCGGGCGAGACTCCGCTGCAGCTCGCCATCCACTGCCGGCTCGGGCTGGTGGTGGAGGCGCTGTGCGTGCGAGGCGTCGACATGAGTCGGCTCGACGCGAACGGGGTGCCTCCGCTGTGGGCCGCGCTCGACTCGCAGCAGGAGGAACTGGCTAGCGTGAGTCATCATCATCACCGTATAATTTTATGGACCTGAATGCGGCGCATGGGTACAAAGGAGTTGCATACGTGGGCGGGAGGTGAGAGCTCGATCAGTTGCAACGAAGGAACCTGGCGGGCCCTGAATAGCAGCTGTACAGAATACGGGTGTCCAATTCGCTGCGTGCACAAGACAGCCGCATATGTCACTGAAGTACCACCGCTATGGGATGCGCAGTGACGCGCTGGACTTTCATAAGGAGGAACTTGCTGTCTCTCATCATGGGTACAGATCGCGCCGAATTTCATTGCCGTATGTATGACCCATCCTGTTTGTATTATTTAAAACCGCATTACAAACGCGACATGAGGGATTTTATCAATACGTGTTTTCTTTACAGATTTTAGTTCGGAACGGTGCGGACGCGGACTGCTGGGGTCCTGGACCAGACGGATGTCTCCAGACTCTTTTACACAAGTAAGAAAAGCACAAACTTAAAACAAAATAGCCTTGTCCTTATGTGATGGACATTTTATAACAATCTATCAAAACTATTTAAAACCGAAACTCAGTTATTTGTATTGTTCACTTCCCACTGCTGCACAAAGACAGTCTCTTTTTCCAATCTTGGCGATCCCTAGCAGTCATCCAGAATGTACAGTTCACATAAAGTTTCTTTGGCTTTAAGCGAGCTGTAATATCTCTAGTGACCCTACCTTACTCGATGCATGAAAGAGTTGGTCACAGCTCGCTCAGAGCCAAAAGAAAATATGGTTGTAAACAGCCTAAAATAAACGATTTCTTTAATTCATCCTTTCATTAATTAATTAATTAATTAATAGTTGTCTGCTTGTCCCAGAGCGATCGACGAGAACCTAGAGTCGGTGGCGACGTTCCTGATCCGCGCCGGCTGCGACGTGGAGAGCGCGCGGCGCGCGGGCGCGGCGGGCGGCGCCGACGTGGCGGCCGAGCGGCACAGGCCGCTGCACCTGTGCTGCACGTGGGGCCTCACCGGCATCATACAGGTAGAGCTTCAAACTGAAATGACGCGCCACACTACCGCCTTTACACGCACGCATATCGAAGGAGTTGGGCGCGTCACTTCAGATTGGACAAGCTCTACCTACATCACACTGCTACACCGGGGAAGTAACACCTGGATGAAAAGACCGTATATATGCTGCCGCCGTTTGGGCATGAAACGAGCTTCGAGCTGCCTTATCGTTTTCGCAAACAAAATGGTTAATGTTTATTCCTATGGTTAATATTTCTAAAGCTATGCTCGCTTCGCTCGCTCCTGCATTACAAAGGTCGCCTTTTCAGCAACTGAGGCCTCTGAAGCCAATCTTTTCTTCTCAATTTCAATCGATCTAGACAAGGATCACAGCTCCCTATATTAATAATAATACTAGTGTGACTTTATTTTCGGAAGCAAAT
>OY735274.1:4368873-4414841 GCA_963457715.1 Argyresthia albistria | reverse complement strand
AGGAGTTTTGTATGAAACCGATTGCAGCAGAAATTACGCGACCGAAATTCTGCGACTCACGACTCACAAAATTACGCTCGTCAGGCTTCACCCTTATGAAGTGACAAAGAGATTTCAGTTCTGCTAAATCAAGTCTACTTATAGTCTATTACTTCCTAATTTACAATAAGGTAGGGTCAGAGCGTCGATAAGAGAGCAAAAATCCGAAGTTTTATTCCATGGCGCCCTCTTTTTCTACACCCTAACCCAGAGCAGATCTGAGTCTTTCATAGCAAAGCAAGTTGAAATCTTGGCTTACAGCCGTAATCAAAATCTCAAAGGCAACGACAAAAGATACACACATGACATCACTTAGAAATACCAAATTAAAACGGCCTACACTCAATACATGAGAAAACCTTCATATCTCTATCTGCAGCGATAGGCTAACCTCCTGTTACACAAAATGGGTGTAATGGAAAACTGGCAAAAAGTGGGCACTGCCACCCAGTATGTGAATAGGCGTGACGCTATTTAATGTATGTGTAAACTCAATACGCACCGCATGATTAGCAGCATCAATCCCCTTGAAGCGTTCCTGCAGCACCGCCTTCCGCCTGCAGAAGACGCCGGCCACCACGCTGGTGGTGGACATGAGGTGGTCCGGTCGAAGGACCAGCAAGCCCGCGCACGCGCTGATCACGTGACGGCCGGCGGCGTCGCGCGCGCACGTCGCGCTCACGATCTCGCCGGGGGAGAGGGGGGTTTCGCGCCTGAGACATTTAAGATACATGTAGAAATATTTTCGGTAAAACGTTAAGAAACATAAATTATCTTCATGCATTGTCCAATACTGAGTGGATGCAAAATTGATTAGATAATTTTATGATATTCCATATATGATTATGTAATATCCATTTTGTGAATTATTGTAAATATAATCATAGATGTGTGGTGTTATAGATTCTAATTGTTTTATAATATTCCACTATAGAAGAATTTGTAACAATGATATATTGTCATTTGTGTTTGATGAAATTCTTTGGTTTTATTAGAATCATCAAATAACTTTCAAGGTCATTAGACTTTTTGCCTGTGAAATACTGTATTTACTTTATTTAAACCTAATAGGTCTCTATCTCAGCAAAAGTGAAGATAGGTAACTTACCACAAACCCTCAATGAAGCAGGAGCCCGTCTGGCCATCATCACTCTTCAGCCTCAACTCGGTGCAGGTGGCCTGATGCTGCACACTCACCACCTCACATCTCTTCATCAAACTCAAGTCCAGGTTGTCTACTAAGACCTGGAATCAGTACAATTAGGTTGTACATTAGAATTTTAAGTAAAAATGTCTGAAGTTTTTATGTCAAGTCTTACTGTGGATTAGGTAGACCAAAAAAATTGAATATACAAAATAAATTGAAGCCATCTTTGAAAAATATTTGCTAAACCACTAAGATAAAGTCAATACAGCTAAAAATCAACAGTCTAAATCATATCAGTCTGAAACAGAAACCAACCTCAGAATCTGGGATGTCAACATTGTGCCATTCATCACCGAACATATCATCTACATTATCAAAATCAAGTGCTACTTTTTCTGTTGATCCATCTTTTATTGGTGGCACAATTATGGATTTATCTGGAGTCTTCAACTTGGCTATCCTTGGTGAACGACGGAGTTCTGTTTGCACTGAAATAAAAAATTAAATAAGCATTTTTTTAAGAACACATTATTTTTTTTCGCCACATTTTCAATAGCAGTTTCTGGAAAATGGAGATGGAATAATAAGTCACCAGTCATATCCTAAATGCATGAGAATGGTGATGTTAGAACATACAAATATTGGCCCACAAGCAAACTAAATAGAAAGGATGTAAAACTAAACATTTGGTGGGGAAAATGATGCAAATAAATATTTAATTATCATGCAGGCATGTATGTGTATCAGTTGCAGTGGTGGTCATAACGGCTAATTTTTGATAACAGGCTACATGGAATATGCAATTTTTTTGTAGCCTGCTTATTTACACGCTACGTTATCGAAACGAACGCGTCGATCGATCGTCGAATCACTCAACGTCCAGCGCGGTCGCGAGTGACCGGTCGACTGATCACGCTGCGCTGTGCTTTTTATAACGTAATGTTACAAAAAGTCCGCTGGCGCTAGCAGCGCAGTGCGCTGTGCTTTTTTTTAACATAATGCTACAAAAAGTCCGCTGGCGCTAGCAGCGCAGCGCGTACAGCGTCGGTCCGTTTCGTTATGATAACGTAGCTCTATCTGATTCGATTAATAGCACACGCTTTTCGTTACAAGTGAATAACGTGCTGCTTTAAACGGCTTTACGTTATATTAACCACCACTAATCAGTTGTACCTGGAGAACTTTTTTGGTGTGTCGAAGACACCTTAACAGGGCTACAAGACATTTCATGCTTCGCTGCTTTGTTTGGGGTACCATTCTTCTGTGGAGTCTTAATTGATTCAACATGATTTTCTAATTTTACATTTTCTAAATCAAATAATTTGTTTAAATCACAGTTAATATCGTTGCTCGAAACTTGGCTCAAAGGCGATCTAGATTCCCGTTTTTCCATATCTTTACCATGATTCTCTGGATCAACATTTATAAAATTTTCATGATTACTTATTTTTTGAGCAGGCTGATTTGAACCATTTTCTTTCTGTAATGTAACTATTGCTTTCTGAGGATAGATTTCATTGCTTTTCTTTATTTTTTTCGGCGATTTCCGTGGACTTCTACTAGGGTTGGGAACTTTTGAGTGCCCTAGATTTCCGAACAAGTTCTTAGAAACTGGTGATATAGCTTTTCGTTTAAGTGAGCTAGAGGATTGTACGTTGTCTGGAGCAGGTCTCTGTCCATCAGGAACCACTTTCTGAGCCTGAGTTTCATTGTTTTTGAAGAACTGTGTGATGGATTTCTGGCTGGGTTTAACACCTCCCTGGAACAAAATAATGAGACATTGATCCAACCAATCAAATATATTTTGCTCATGCGGGGGTGAACTGCACAATCATTCATACCTTTTTTAGGCTCAAAGCTTTTGGCATTATTTAATGAAATTAACAAAATACATCAACAATACATCACAAACTCCCGCCACCCGCTCTCGTTTTGACGTTTCATTTTCATTCATCATTTCATGTAGTATTGTATGTGTTGCTGTTGTGTTCTAAAATTGACCCGGAGCCCGGAATGGGCCACTGTTTTTCCATATGCCGGCCCGGCACCGGGGCGCCAAGAAAGCCGGCGCCGCCGCCGCCGTTGCCGGTGCCGGTGACTTGCCGGCGTATGTAAAAACGCCTATACTTGAAAAAATAAAAAGTCACAATAATTCAACGAGGAAATATTTATTGAAAAAAGCGCGGGAACGTTTCTGACGAAAAGGCGGAATTTTTTGAAAATTTAAAGTTAAATTAACTTAAAAATAGGAATCTAGTGATGGGGGGCCGTAAAAAGCCCAAAAAACGAAAAGCTGACACAGAGTTAGATAGGGACTCTGTTTCCGACTCCAGCATGGAGTCGGACCACGAGGACACGGACAAGTACAAACCCTTTCGGGTTGAGAACTATTCGCGGCAGTATCCCGAGGATGGGGGAAACTTTGAATATCTAGTCATACTCGAAAGTGAAGATCCTCTTCACCCCATAGGAGAGAGAGATATGATGACTCTCGGAAACATAATGAAGAGGAACAATAAAGGCATCAAAAGAATCAATAGATACAAGATCGGTGCAGTCTTTGAGCGGCCGGGTTTGGCAAACTTGGCCATCAATAACAAGGCTTTCCTGAAAGACAACAAAATAAAAGCGTCCATTCCGGCTGCCTTCACAGAAGTTACCGGAGTGATAAAAAATGTGCCGAAATATATGTCTAATAGAGTCATCTACAAGTCACTAAACTGCTCCAAGGATATAGTCTCAGTCCGGCGCTTCATGCGGCGAGCCACAAAAGAAGAAGATGGTTACAGTCCCGGCGAGTACATCCCGACACCCTCGGTGAGCATCACCTTCGCGTGTCCTGTGCTGCCAGACAGCGTTGACATAAACTCATGGCTGTTCGAGGTAAGCGCATACACACCTCCTGTCACACAATGCCTCAAATGCTTGAGATACGGCCATATAGCAAAGTACTGCAAGAATTCACAACGGTGTTCAGTTTGTGGTCAAGATCATCACTACAAGGAATGCACTAAAAACACAAAAGATGCTGTATGTGTCCATTGTAATGGTAACCATGTGGCGATATCATCAGATTGTCCCATTAAAAAGAAAAAGATTGATGAGAATAAGAGTAAGACACAAAAGGCCTCATTTGCATCGCTATTTGACGAAAAGTCATTCCCTTCCCTAAAAAAAACCAATATGATTGAAAGTCTAATGAACTCACCGGAGTTTATGAACTTACTTGTAGAGTCAGTAGTGAAAATAATATCTCAGTCAAAAGACAAAGAAAACAACAGCATATGCTCTAAAAGTATAAAGAGTATATTAATAGACACATTTAACAAGAAAACTAATACTCAATCTCAATAATGGATCTAAACATAATGCAGTGGAATGCCCAGAGTATACTAGCTAATAGACATATCCTTAATCATTTTTTAATAACTAATAATATACATGTTGCTATAATAAGTGAAACATGGCTTAAACCTAATAAAAAGTTAAACATAAAAAATTATTCAATTGAAAGAAATGATACTGGTAACAAACATAATGGAGTAGCAATACTCATACATAATAGCTTAAAATACAAAAACCTTAGTACATTTTTTGATGATTCTTTACAAAACATTTGTGTAATATTAGAGATTTTTAACAAAAACATCAGTATAGTTAGTTTATATTGTCCAACCAGACCAACACCTAACTTCAGCACAGCTAAATTGGACGCACTAATTAAAAGTATACCTCAACCCATGATATTTGCTGGCGACTTTAACGCTCACCATACAGTCTGGGGCTGTCATTCAGATTCCCCGCGTGGCAGGGATATTCTGGAGGTCACAGATGATAATGGCTTGATCTTGCTTAACACTGGTGAATTAACTACTGTAGGCACGCTCACGTGGCGGCCTAGCGCAATAGACTTGACCTTTGCATCTCCCAGCTTAGCATTATCTTGTGACTGGTCCGTTCACAATGACCCGCTAGGCAGTTATCATCTACCTGTAATTATGAAGGTTGTAATTGGTCAGACAGAAAATTTGAATACAAACTCCTCAGGATCAAATATTGTTAAATGGCCCAGCTATAATGCAGTTAATTGGAACTTATATCAACAAATTGTTGATAAAATGTTAGAAGATTCTAAGATTGATAGTTTGATGAGCCCTAGTGACAAATACGAACAGTTTTGTGCTATTCTACACTCAGCTATACAAAAATCTCTTCCCCATAATAAAAAAAAGATTAGCTCACCTAATTCTAACAGTAATAATAATAATACTACAAATACCAACCGTAGGAGACGAGTAGCCTTACCATGGTGGAATGAAAGTTGTACTAAAGCAGTGGAAGATTCAAAAGAGGCTTTTTTGACTTTCAAAAGTGATCCAACTGATGAAAATTTTATAAATTTTAAAAGATTACAGGCTTTTAAAAAACTTACATTAAACAAAGAAAGAGATGCAAGCTGGCTGAAGCTATGTGAGTCCTTTAGCCGTAATACTCCTCTGACAGTTATCTGGAACCATATGAAAAAATTCAATAAAACCTATGTCAATCGAAATGATAGCAGCAACAATATCTGGGTAACAAAATTTTTAGAAAAATACACTCCTGATTTTGTAGACAAAAATCCAAGCGATATTATAGCAAATAATTCAAATGAAACAAATTCTTTTTTAGTACAGCCCTTTTCCCTAGAAGAGCTTAAATCCGCAATTACAACACGTAGAGACACAGCATTCGGATTAGATGGTATCCCATATAAGTTTTTAAAAAAAATAAGTAACAAAAGCATAATTACTTTATTGAATATTTTCAATAATCTTTGGTTCCACAATTACATTCCAGCAGAGTGGAAAACAGACTGTTTGGTTCCTATTTTGAAGCCAAATAAAGAGAAATATGATCCAGATTCATACCGTCCTATTGCATTAACATCCTGTATGGGGAAAGTTTTTGAGCAGCTCATTAAACAGCGTGTTGAGTTCTTCATAGAGAAACATCATATTCTTCCATCAAATCAATTTGGTTTTAGGCGCGGCCTCTCGGCCCGTGAAAGTATCAGTCATCTTCAGCTTGATATTCAGCAAGCTTTAGACAAAAATGAGTCTCTTGCCTGTATTTTCTTTGATGTTGTTGGAGCGTTTAACAACGTAGATCATGAGATCTTGTCGAGAGAGTTGATATCTGTAGGACTACCTGGAAAAATGGTAAATTGGATTTATAGCTTTCTACATGGAAGAACAGTGTATACTAAACATAACAATCAACTGTTTGGCCCAAGACTTTCATACAAAGGGACCTGTCAAGGCAGCATCCTTAGCCCATTAATATTTCTTCTTTACATACATAGTATAAATAATATTTTAGGATCCAATGTATCTAATCTACAGTATGCTGATGATTTAGTAATCTATTGTACTGATACTAACCAAAATCAAATAAAACAAAGATTAAATCAAGCATTAACCAAACTCCATAATTATTTTACCTCTTTGAATCTAGAGATTAGTGCAAGTAAAAGCAAAATTGTAGTCTTTGGTAAACAACTAGGAAACAACTTTCAATTGTATTACAACAATAACTGTGTACCTATAGCAACAGAAGCTAAATTCTTAGGTGTTATTTTCACCAGTAACTTATCTTGGAATAAATATGTCGATTATCTAGTTTGCAGGGCTAGTAAGGCCTTCAATATTCTGAAGACTTTATGTAGAACATATTGGGGAGCCGATCCCAAAATTCTGCTGACATTATACAAATCTTTAGTACGCAGCCATTTTGAGTATGGTTTTCTTTGCTTTGCATCTGAACCTAAATTATTAGACAAATTAGAAAAGGTACAAAATAATAACTTACGTCTCATAACTGGTGCTTTCAAAACAACTCCTATCAATTCAATGCAAGTTGAATGCAATCTGCCCCCACTTAAAGTAAGATTTAAATTTCTGAAATTTAAATTTATATTAAAAATGTCCTCTTTGTTAAAACATCCATTGATTGCCAAACTTAAGAGCATAGGCTCTTCTCCTTTCTTCTCTTCAAAATCATACATTCTTCATGACTTTTCTGAAATAAAGCAAATAGTTAAATCAGGCAACCTACATCAATCTGATCACTGGCCATGTTATCAAGGGCTATATGAATGTAAATATCCAGAGATGGAGATCATAATAAACAGGGATCTAACCAACAAGCAAGAAACGATGAACGAAATCAGGAAATGGCCTGATTATAGATCTATCTACACAGACGGAGCGAAAAATGACACAAGCGTCGGTCAAGCATTTTATGATTCCCATTTGAAAGCTGGACATGGTAGAAGACTGGATAGTAATGCAAGCATATTTACCGCTGAAGCCCTTGCTATATTGTCAGCTTTACAATATATCATCCAACATCAGGTCGAATCAAACCACTGGCTTGTGGCAAGCGACAGCATGAGTGTTCTGATGGCCCTACAAAATCACAGACTAGATACAGCAACCAACTATATCATATATAATATCAAGAGTTTATGGCACAATTTACATTTGAAAAACAAAGCAGTAGTTTTCATGTGGATTCCGGCACACAAGGGCATAATTGGAAATGAAAATGCCGACTTCCTCGCAAGAACAATAACCTCTCTTCCGTCATCTGTCAATGTCAGTGGTGATGCCCTACCGTTTACGGATCTTGTTAGAAAATTAAAAGACAATATGAAGATGGATTGGCAGAAGTTTTGGGACCACTCTACGACGGTAGTTCAGAAAGGGCAATGGTATGCAGGCATAAATGGGACATCTATAGATAAGATACCATGGTTTTCAAAAGGAAAATTCATCAACAGACGATTTTATACAATTATCAACCGCTTAAGACTGGGACACTGTCGATTTAATGCCCATCTTTACAGGATGAGGATGATTGATTCGCCTGTATGTGATAGTTGCAGTGCAGAAGACCAGACCCTAGATCACATTATATTCAGGTGTGCGTCCTTTAGCATTCAACGCCTTTTGCTAATGGACAAGCTAATAAATATCTTCAAGAAGGCTGAGTGCATCCCGCGCTCTACTCAGCACCTACTAGAATTTGAAGAAACATACATGCCTTTATTTGAGTTCGTACGAAACACCGTCGAAGAATTATAAAATAAGTCGTAGAAATATGTACCTATCGGACATGAAGCTATACACGGACTGAGATATATTACACGGATATGACTCCTCAAATTAGACTCGGCTTTTCGGCCTAAACAAAAATAC
This sequence comes from Argyresthia albistria, assembly GCA_963457715.1. Lineage (NCBI taxonomy): Eukaryota > Metazoa > Arthropoda > Insecta > Lepidoptera > Argyresthiidae > Argyresthia > Argyresthia albistria. The sequence goes on along the minus strand of OY735274.1, from coordinate 4,406,414 downwards.
AAAAGACTTGGCTTCGGCCGAAACAAAAACAAGAAAGATTTGGCTTCGGCCTTACGAGACAAAATAACAGAAGACTTGGCTTCGGCTTTACGAAACAAAAAACATAAGACTTGGCTTCGGCCTTATGAAACCTCAAAACATTGAACAAAGAACTGAAGACATGGCTGTACGGCTTTAATTGCCTTTGCCTTTCCATAAGGAAGAAGACAGAAAAAAAAAAAAAAAGGAAATATTTATTTTTGAGGTTATGTTTTACATCATCGTCGTTATTGATAAATACTCAGAACAATTAAAGCGTAAATAGCAGAAATCGTATACCTAAAATTTTATAACAATGGCTAGGCGGCCGGAGCACCAGGCTCCCCCAGAAATTGTAAGTAATGGTGACTCTTATTAGTTTAATTAATTAAAATGTGTTCTATTTCTAACTTTCCTAAATCTTTCAGTTCTACAATGAAGAAGAAGCCAGGAAATACACACAAAAGTGAGTAGGGAATTGTAATATAAATAAGCGTTTTCGTTTAATAAAGTCTTCTCAGTTTAACCAGCCACAAAACACAGCTAAAATGTACCTATTTACATTTCAGTTCTCGCATCATAGATATTCAAGCTCAAATGACAGAAAGATGCCTCGAGCTCCTACTATTACCTGAAGACACACCCTGCCTCTTACTAGATATCGGCTGTGGGTCTGGACTCTCTGGTACTGTTCTTGAGGAGTCTGGTCATATGTGGATTGGCATGGACATCTCTCCATCAATGCTTGGTAAGTAGAAGTCTTCAAAAATGTTTGTCGAAGATTTTAATGAAGTTTTAGTGCTATCCCTGTATTTAAATTGAACATTTTTTTACAGACGTAGCAGTAGAAAGGGAGACAGAAGGTGATCTTCTGCTCTCAGACATGGGTCAAGGGGTTCCCTTCAAAGCCGGCAGCTTTGATGGTGCTGTCTCAGTGTCAGCTATACAATGGCTCTTCAATGCTGACAAGAAAGAACATAAGCCAGTGAAGAGAATGTACACATTCTTCAGTACCTTGTATGCTGCTTTGGTGAGACTTGTTTTGATATTTACTTACCTATTCCCACTTATGTATCCATAGTGCAGCAACCAGTCATTTGCATGTATTATTTAATGAAAGCAAAGTTTTTCATTGATTTTGATTGTATAGTTTCAATGAGATGAATAATTTTTTTTAACCTTGCAACTTTCGCTTTATATTTTTTGGGTAAATTGCTATTTGTTTTAATCTCGAGTAAAACACTTTTCTGAAAATTGTATAGTAATTTGAATTACAGTTAAATTGAAGCCAAAAGCCTGAAAATAAACAATTTATTATTATTATAGGTATTTATTGTACTCCTTTTCAGTCAAGATCAGCAAGAGCTGTGTTCCAGTTTTACCCAGAAAATGAGACTCAGTTGGAACTCCTCACATCACAAGCCATGAGAGCTGGCTTCTACGGAGGTGTTGTGATAGACTACCCTAACTCTGCAAAAGCTAAGAAGTTTTTCTTGGTACTGATGACTGGAGGGGTAGCCCCATTGCCACAAGCTTTAGGTAAGCTTGGATTAATGACATTCCTTACACTCATATATGTATTTAATGTCGTAATTAGTAATAGAAGTAAAACACTTGTCATGCCCCTTACCATGTCACATAGCTAGTTGACCATCCTATCTTCAGTTTCAACTGATTTTATCTTGTTAGAGATAAGCTCGCCTTTTTACATGTATATTCCATTTGTATTGTTTTGTGAAATAAAGTACTTATACCTATTATTGGAAAAGGGGAATGCCAAATACATGTATATTTTTTATGCTTCAGGTACAGAGGAAATTAATAACCTTCAAGTTAAATATGCTAGAAGGGAAGCAACCAAAGGTGCTCGGGGCAAGCCACTGAAGAACACAAGAGCCTGGATTCTAGAGAAAAAGGAAAGGAGGAGGAAACAAGGCAAAGACACAAAACCAGACACAAAATTCACTGGCAGGAAAAGATCTGGACGGTTTTAGGATGAATCATTATATTTGTTGTATTTAAAACTAAATTAAGATTAATTTTATAATAATAAGTTACTATTACAAATTATCTTTTTATCTCATACTTCCACACTGTATCCACTCCATGTCCAATTGTTTCAATAGGAATCAGATTAGGTAAAGGGAATCTACACGCTACAATGACAGTATTGTCATTCACTTCTTTCAAAAGTTTATTTTCAAATTCCTGCATCATTTGCTCAACACCAAATATTACTATGTTGTTGTATGGCTTCAGGTCGAATTTCCACAAATCGCGCCTGTAGAACCGCACATCGCGGTACTCTGGAGTAAACAGCGAAACTATTCTTGAGTAATAGACTAACCAAGGGTTAAGTTCGACCCCGTCAGATTTGAAACCCACTTTGGCTGTGGTGAAAACTATTCTCCCATCTCCAGAGCCTACGTCGAGCAGTTTACCACTTCTGCCAGATAGGGCCTTAGTTACCCCAGTTAACTGCTCAGTGGTGGCTGGCACGTACGGTAGACAAACCCTACGAAGGGCTGGAGACACGAAGGGAATGCAAATAATACTGACGCCGACTGCTAGCCCGCCGGTTCCGAAGATAAGGATCTTTCCAGCTACTGATAGTCCCTTCTTGTCTGGTGCTTTTAGTTGGCCGCCATGGAGCAGTTCTAGTTCCATTGCTGTTTATTTTTATTTTACGTACCTAATTCTTAGGAGAAACATAACCTAATTGTTTTTTTTTCTCCGTCTTTCTTTATCCAAATGAATTGAAAGGCAATGGCCATCATCAAGTTCTGTGTAGAAAATCCACCATTTCGTATTTTGACAGTCAGCTGTTAATTTCAAATGACAGATCCGGCCGTCCGACTCCTCCGGACCGGAGTGTGTCGGGGCGGGGAACGGGGACATGTACGGCGAAAAAGTTGACAATGTTGGCAGTTGGCACCACTGATTAAAAAAAATATCAAAAAAAAGTTGTCAATGTCAACTGTCAAGTCAATTGTCATTTCATTTGTCAACAATCGCCGGTCTGTAGGTCCTGATTTTCCTCGTTTCTCATAGAAAATAACAGATTTCATCCATAATGACTGCTTTCGAAGAGTTCGGCGTACTTTCCGAGCTGGGTAAGGCCATCGAGGAGATGGACTGGACCCTCCCAACGGACGTACAAGCTGAGGCTATACCTCTCATCTTGGGTGGTGGCGACGTTCTGATGGCAGCAGAGACAGGCAGCGGAAAGACTGGTGCTTTCTGTCTGCCGATCATACAGATTGTGTGGGAGACGTTGAAGGATTTATCGGAAGGGAAGACTAGTAAGATCATTCAGCAATCGTCGTCAAATTGGACGATGTCTTTCTTCGATCGGACTGATGCCTTGGCGGTGACTCCTGATGGCTTGCGGTGTCAGTCACGTGACCAAAACGGCTGGCATGGCTCGCGGGCCACTAAAGGCGTCCACAATAAGGGAGCATACTATTATGAGGCGACTGTGACTGATGAAGGACTGTGTCGAGTTGGCTGGTCCACTCAAGCTGTAAGTATTGCATCAGCTCAGTTAATATTTCTTCTCAATCTCAACTCTTATACTTAGCTTTTTTTAACCTGATTACTTTATTTCCATTGTTGTGTAACTTACATATTGTATATTATGTCCACAGGCTCGGCTGGATCTAGGCACCGATAGGCTTGGTTATGGGTTTGGAGGAACCGGAAAGAAGTCCAATGCCAAGCAGTTTGATGATTATGGCTCAGCTTTTGGGAAAAATGATGTCATAGGTAAGAACAAAATAGGCAGAAATATTTATCTGAAGCATGAAGAAGAATCTACATCAATGACATGATTTCATTTGTTTTGTCAGGCTGCCTCCTGAATCTGAATAAGAACGAGATTAGCTTCACGAAGAATGGTGAGGACCTCGGAGTGGCATTCAAGCTGGACCCGGCGCGGCGCTCTGACTGTTACTTCCCAGCTGTTGTGCTGAAGAATGCCGAAATGAGCTTCAACTTTGGGGCCACACCTTTCAAGGTAGATGATAACTATTATTACTTAAATTACATAATATTTTTCAGTGATTCATTTGTCGGTAGGCAGTGGATGCGGGAGGCACAGGACCGGAGCGGATGGCGTGGTAGAGAAGAGGCCTATACCCAGCAGTGGGTAGGTGTGGGCTGATTGATGATGATGATTATTATTATTATTATTTATTATGCACAAGCAGCTCGCCTTTGCGCACTATTATGTTATTTAAGTTTTATTATTAAGTTACTGTGCAATAAAGAATATGAATATGAATATCAGTTCACATTTCACTGCACTTGTTTAATAAAATTGATGATGATTATTCATTTGTAATTTATTCCTTTGTTTCATCAGGTAACCTAATGTCGCACCAAATATGAATAAAAGCAGGCTGAGCCTCATCACACAACAGCATCATCACCAATTGGCCCATATTCACCCACTGCAGGGTTCCTCTTTATCACACCATATACTCTGGTCCTGGAGCATGATTGTCGCGCATTCGATATACGATATCTACAACTATATCGAGTGATTTCGTATGGGAATCTGTCAATTTTGGTCTCGATATCCGTATATCGAAGGCGCGAGGATCGACCCGCTGAGCCTCCCCTATCCACAGCCTACCAGCTATGACGATGATCAGATCTGTCCATCTCAAATACCCTGGCCCCATACTGGGCGAGCAGTGTAGGAAGTAACCAGTGCCTGTAGATAATGTTAAACGCTAAGGATAGCGATACGAAACGAGAACTTTTTATGTATGCAATTTGACATTTTGAATCGCTACGTGACGTCACCTTAACGAAGCCAAATGTCAAATCGCATATATAAAAAGTTATCGTTTCGTTTCGCAACGGTTAGCGTTTCACTTTGTCTAGGGGGGCTGGAAAGGAGGCAGAGACATCTGGTGTGGCCACGTTACTCGTCATGCTGCTCGTTCTGCCGACCGCTCCCTGTTTTGTCGGTTTTTTGGCGCGAGTCAAAAGCCTAGGGGCCGGATTCTGTACGCGAAACGCATGTCAATAGCTATAGCTAGGGCGCGAAATACTGGTTGTTTGTAGCCGACGCGGCACGACGCGGTGCGGTCGACAAGCCAAAACCGGAATTTTGAGCCATCAGAATTAAATAATAATAATAAAGCCTCATAATAATGACTAATTTGCTGCATTTTGGTTTCATTGCTCTGATTTGGTCGCCCATTTTTGAGCAAAGGCCTCTCCCAAGAACCTCCATCTTCTCCTGTCTTGTGCCACTCTCCACCATTGTGGCTGGTACTCATCGAGCTCATCTCTCCATCCCAGCCTTGGTCTCCCCCTGTTTCTTGTTCCTTCTCGAGGTATCCAGTCCGTCGTTGCTTTGGTCCATCTGTATCTTGAAGTCTTGAAGTTCGGTTACAGAATTACGGCCCCGCAATATCGCCCATTTAGGCATCATGATAAATTGCGCGAGTAGACCGGGTCGATTCTCGCGCCGTCGATATACGGATATCGAGACCTATATTGACAGATTCCCGTACAAAATCACTCGATATAGGTGTAGATATCGTTTATCGAATCCGCGAGAATCATGCCACAGAGCATATAACAATGAACAATACTTCCGGTCGCCAGCACTCGCTCCCCTCGGGCTTCGTGGCGGTGAGCGCGGCGCCGGCTGACTGCGTCAAGAACAACGCCGTGAGCGCCGCCGCCGCGCCGGACGCCACGCCGGTCAACAACGCGCCGCAGGCCATCATCATTGAGGTGAATAGGCATACCTATTAGTGTTACCTTGACGACAAACCAGAGTCCATATTGGTTATCGTGGTTTAGCCGAAAAAAATAATAAAATATATCCTCATTTCCAGCCAAAAGAAAGAAGACTAATGGGCATGCGATGATTATAGCCAAAATAATCTATACACACGCATACATAGCGTTGCAATGCACATGTATGTGACGTGAGTTGAGCTGATAAAATAGTTTCTTGATCGCTGCTGCTGTCGATGCACAATAGAACGGTCGGCAGCAAATGGCAGCAATCGACGGCTGCCGACGCGCGTGCTAATCCTGTGTACTACACTACACACGTACGGAGGGTTGATTCACACTCATGGCACCAAACCAGCTCGAGCTACCTTGCAGGTCTCATCCCATGTGCGTTCAGACTTCGATAACCTCAGTTTCCCTCCCCCAGCCGTCGCGCGAGCTAGCGGAACAAACCTGCAACCAGATCACGAAGTTCAAGAAGAACCTCGAGAACCCCTCCATCCGGGAGCTGTTGGTGGTGGGGGGCGTTAACGTGAAGGATCAGATCAGTGCGCTGAACGCCGGCATCGATATTGTAGTCGGCACGCCGGGCAGATTGGAAGACCTGATACAGGGAGGTTGGTGGTTTCATTATCTCTCTAATGTAGGATCGTAGCAAGTGGAGGTCTTTAGTCTCTGTCTTCCCCTTTTCCGGAAAAAAGGCGTGAGCATATTACGTATCTACCTGATATCGTAGTCCGTTAGAGGTTAGTGTTCGGAAAATATTTCCCTCTGATATAAGAATCTAGGCCCCTAACCTGGTTTCGATCTCGCCGCGACTCGGGAGAGGGAGACGGACGAACATATTATAGACATGGCAAGTACTTGTAAGTCTCTCTCTCGACGTCGAGAGAGAGAGACTACATAGTGCTAATGCTAAGAGTACTGATTCTCGCACTTAGTCTAATCGCAATGACACGCAGCGACGACTCCATAGTCAGGAAACGATTATAGATTCAGTCCTGAATTCAGACGAACATATCGGTCGCGTGACTACAGCCGAAATATGAACCAACGAATAATTTGGTGTCACGTGAGCGACTCAGTCCTATCACTAGGCTTCGGCACACCACCGGAAGTTCAGTAGAAGGACGGGTGTCAAATACAAGAAACTCACACCAAGCGGGCGGCGGCGGCGGCGGCAGCGCTTTAAAAGCGGGCCCGGGCTGTTGTGTCGATGTAAAGGCCATTTGATCATACATTTGACAACATCCGCTCTACTCCCGACCCACCTATGTTAAGATAAGATAAGCGTATATTCAGACGTCAAAATACAGAAAACAGAAACACAGTTCAAAGCAGAAGTAAAAGAGACAGAAGAAATTATTGAAAAATAGAAGGGATTAGAAAATCAAAGTAATACAAAATAAGACTAGTGTAGCGTCGTGTCCGCTCCACTATTGCGCGGCAGAGGCACATTTGTGCCAGATATAATTATAATGGTAAGAAGTCTATTAATATAATATTTATCGTTGTGCACATATGTAGGTCTACCTTTTAATAAATTATCATCTCCATCCTTGGTTTGCTGGAAGAGATCTCTTTTTAGAGATAAGCTCGCCTTTGTACATGTTTTTTCCAATATTAAGTGTCATTAATATGTTTTTCTGTGCAATACAGTTTAAAGCAAAGTAAAGTATTGTGATTGGCGACGATAAAACGGTTCCGGCTCAGCATATGCTACAGGAAGACGTATAGCGCTGGTATTCTGTTGTCCCGTAGCCTTTACATGCCCCCCCCCACCCCATGCAGGCTACCTCGCGCTGACCCACTGCCGGTTCTTCGTCCTCGACGAGGCGGACGGCCTGCTCAAGGCTGGCTACTCCGAGCTGATCGACCGCCTCCACCGACAGATCCCGAAGATCACGAGCGACGGCCGCCGGCTGCAGATGGTGGTGTGCTCGGCGACGCTGCACGCTTTTGAGGTTAAGAAGATGGCGGTAAGTGATTGATTCAAGCGGATAAAGGCCTACGCAGACCGGAACGGCATGGCAAGTTTTTACCAATGGACATTCAAACGTATCCCTCCGGACTCCGGATCAGGGAGCGCTTATCCAGTGGAGAGCGCATAGATACATTTTCCTTTCAAACACAACTCACCAATTTACGGGCGGCGGGGGACGAGGTAGAGAGCTGTGATTGGTCAGCCGCTGCGAAACTGTCTGGCGGCCCGTCATCGTACATAGGTTGCGTATGCGAACGTTTGTTGAATACAAAATAAGACTAGTGCCTAAAATCCCTTGCCATGCGTAGGCCATAAATCCACTTTAAATGTATTCTTAAGACTTTTGTTATGTAATATGTACCTATGTTTTACAAACGGATATTCTATTCTATTCTGAATGTTCGTGAGACAACCAGCTGGCCTGGCACGGTCTGATTGGTCCCAGATCCAGGTCCAAAGAGTTTCACTTAATGGCTGGAGGTGTACCTAACTCTATCATTAACTAGTCGCCGCATAAAGGGTCCAGTCCTTTTTAACCCCTTCTCTCTCAGAAGCACACCGCTCGAATGACCGAACAATGGCGAACTATTGTTATATAAGATTTGTCGGCGAACCATTTAATACCTTTAAACACACAAATCTTAAGCACATTGAGTTCGTCCCTGCCCCCGCAGCGTGCCTGCCCCCGCAGCGTGCCTGCCCCCGCAGCGTGTCTGCCCCCGCAGCGTGCCTGCCCCCGCGGGAGGTCACGACGCTAGAGAGTGAAGGCCGGACGCGCCTTACATGTCTCTACTCCAGCGGTTCCCGATTGGTGTTCCGCGGAACCCTGGGGTTCCGTAAAAAACTCTCAGGGGTTCCGCGAAAATTCAAGATTTCGAGGGATAGAGTAGAGCCTACTCTATCCCTCATCTTCCGCGACAACACCTCCACCCACACGCGGCATGCTACGGCTGCCGGCCTATCCTATATTAGGGCCTTGCGTCGCGTACTGAATCGCACGACAATAGCTATAGCGACGGCGCAAAATTCCGGTTTCTTTTAGCCGGCGCGGCGCGTCACGGCACCCTGTCGACAAGCCAAATCCGACTTTTTGCGCCCCGCTATAGCTGTGCTGATGCTGCCGTGTTTGCCAACAGTATAACCCTTGATTGCGTTTCCCAGGAGAAGCTGATGCACTTCCCCACGTGGGTGGACCTGAAGGGCGAGGACGCGGTGCCGGAGACAGTGCACCACGTGGTCGCCATCGTCGACCCGCAGAAGGACCGCTGCTGGGAGACGCTGCGGAAGTAAGTCCAAAATGATGGCCTCAGTTTCTTCCCCCTCCTTCTTTTTCCTCAGGGGTTAGTAGTGCCTGCACTTGGCCCATTTGAGCGGGGCCTTTGTGCATTCCCCTGCACCTGCACTTCAGTTCAGCCATCCTAACTCCTGCACAGGCTGGGTGTTCGAGGCCTCAGCGTTTAGTTTACATAAAAGTATTGATTTCTCAGATACTTTTATGCCTGATCCATACGCTTGCGAGACCTCTACAAACCGTCACGTGTGGATAGAGAGTTTGGCTTGGTGTGCGTACGTTATTTGTTAGGGTTCCGTACCCGAAGGGTGCCAAACGGGACCCTGGCAAGATAACTAATAGACAAATTCATACATCACATTTTGGCAACTATCGAAACCTCTAAATACCGAACATAGACCTAAAACAAGAACTGTGGGTAGATACAGTACGAGTGTTTCCCACCCAGGCACGTGCAGACTGACGGCGTGCACGCGAAGGACAACATCCGCAGCGGCAACACCACCCCGGAGACTCTGTCCGAGGCCGTGAAGATACTGAAGGGGGAATACTGCGTGCGCGCCATCAACGAACACAAGATGGACAGGTGAGAGACCACCTTTTGACACTTGAGCGATGAGCCGGTGAGCACTAACACAGATACTATAATGTTATACTAATACCGATAGCCTACCACCTAGAACAAAATATGACATCGGCGTAAACTGAGATGCTACGGAAGCTTCTTTAGTTCGAGGCGATTATCGCTTGGTGCAGCACCATCGAAAATTTGGAAATACTGCGAGATGGCGCTAAGATATATAGGATTTATTCTAAGATTAGCGCCACCTAGAAGTATGACCATAAAACCACGGCGTTCAAAGTACAAATCTTACTCCGCACGCCATCTCTTTTTTACTAATTCTAATTTGTATGGGATGAGCAGTAGGAACAGAGCTGGCCAATCTACCTCTCCTTGTTTCGCTTAGAAAAGGAAGGTAGATTGACGCATAGCTCTGTCCCTACTGTTCGCTGCTGTTCCCAACGTGTGAAAGCGGCATGACGTTTACAGGGACGCGCTAGTTCTACGCAATGTACCTCTCATAGTGGCTTTAGTTTCATCTGTAACCGCGCGCCAAATGACAGTTGGAAAGCAGTACTATTATATCTTGACAGATGGTCCAAACAGCGATCGTTTGAGAGAGGCGCAGCCGCCGCTCGTGGCTAGTCCCATCCGCGATTCACATACAGCAGACATTCACATTGCAGCGACATCGGTATTGTTATACCAGTCGAGGTAAAAACAACACGACTGCGTGTTTGGAATCATAAGTATCCCACGTGACGTGTCTTCGTGTGTCAAGTCTGCTGTAAGCTCTTCAACTTTACGTCTGGGCGTAAGGTGCGACGCAGACCGCTCAGCGCGGATTTTTTAAGATAGGGCAGGCAACATAATTTTTCCCTGCCCTATCTTAAAACTTACACAAACTCGCGCGTAAAACAACAGTTTGACGCGCTAGTTTGACCTGCCCGCACAATCTGATCTAGGCTGCGTCGCCTGCGTCCTACCATACGCCCCGACTAATCGCTGACACCTCCGTCGCCAGAGCGATAATCTTCTGCCGCACGAAGCTGGACTGTGACAATCTGGAGCGGTTCTTCAAGACGTTCGGCAACCAGTACTCGTGCGTGTGCCTGCACGGGGACAGGAAGCCGAACGAGAGGAAGGGCAACTTGGAGAAGTTCAAACAGGTGACGCCAATACCATGCTCATTTGGTTTCAATGGAAATGTAGCAAACGGACAAGATGTGTTTTGAATCTTTGGCCTCGTCCAGAGTGAATGCTCGGTAACTAGGGAATGCGTATACACGTAGAACGCTGGCTACCAGCGCGTGTCGGCGCCGGTCCGCGCAGGTAGTCGGTGCAGGCAGTCTATACTTTGTGCCGAACCAGCTCCGATAAGCGGCGACCAGCGCCGATACGCGCCGGTAGGATATTTTGTATTTTGCGTGCTACGCAGCCAATTTCTGCCTGCCTGCCGATAAGCGCTGGCAGTCGGCGCTGGTAGCCAGCGTTCTACCTGAATACGCCCTAAGGCGGGTGTGGCGCCGGGGCCGCACTTTAGACACAGAAGAGATAATAGTACTTCGTACAGAACGGCCACTCCCTTCCCCGCGCTGATTCAGATACCGCACCCCACCCCTGGCGTCAAAGGATTGGTTTAAAGGATCTTAGACAGGGCTGAACGCCTGACGAGTATACTTAATATCGCTGCATTTTCCGCGCCACCACACCAGCCCTAGTAAAGTTTACGCACACATTTGCACGTATACAAACATCATTTGGTTATGTAGTAGTAATAGGTGATTATTTTACGAGCGTTCTATGCAGTGTCCGAGGTGTGATTTAGACACACCCGGCTTAGTGACTACAGTATGGACGCAAGCGGCGGTTTCCTATGTCCGACATTTCGCGCGCGCCGCCGCCACCGCGCAAGCCTTCCATCCACTCTGGATGAAGCCTTGTCTTCGGCCAATTCTATCATTTGAATAACCTCGTTTCGGTTCGATAACTTCCCACGACATCATTACAACTGATAATTCCAATTGAACATGTTATGTTAAGGGGCCTCACGAATAAATTAGGGGTGCATTTATCATGTGTATTTCAGGAAATACTCGACTAATCGTAATCAATTTCTAGTATATGTAATTTGACTATATAATCTAGGGTTTTCAAGAAGGAAAACGTGTTTGGATAAAATTTTCTCGATAGAAAATAAATCCAAAGTCAACCCTTTTTTTCAATATTTTTTCCTATTATACCGCAGTAGTAGTAAATATGATTTTTCTATTAATTGAAATATGTGGGTAATCGTTGTTACTAGCGATTTCATGAATGAAATGTAATTCCCTGGAATAGCTTATTTTTATGATTTTTTTCCGTTTTGGCGCCTACGTTGATTCAGATTAGGCGCGACCGCACAATTGCCATCCCACTTATTCCTGTTCCCGAGTTATATTTGCTTCTCACTTCCGCAATCTTCGTTGACCTTGGTTTGTAATTATTCGTACCTCGCCTTAACCGTGAAATTACCAAAATTTTATTGATAGTTGAGAAATGCCTTTTTGTTTGACAGGCGCAAGTCAAGTTCCTCATCTGTACTGATGTAGCTGCTAGAGGCATCGATATCTCTGGATTGCCATTCAGTAAGTATGCCTTTATCTGGTCCCCTTTCCCCCGAGATGTCTCCCACCTCTCTCCCCTCCGACGCCACCCCTTACTATAAGGTTCTGTGTTTCCATTCCAGTGATCAACGTCACGCTGCCCGACGAGAAGTCCAACTACGTGCATCGCATCGGTCGCGTCGGTCGCGCCGACCGGATGGGGCTCGCCATCAGTCTAGTGTCCTCGGTGCCCGAGAAGGTACGATCTATAGACCATGGTGCCAGTAAAGGTTTAACCAAACCATCATTCGGCTCGCGTCCGCGGTGGCGATCTGTTGTTTTGTACGAACACTGTACAATCCCTATCAGTCAGTGCGGCGTCAACATGATTATCTAATTATTACTTTTTCTCGAGATTTCAGGATATTGTGCCCTCACTAGAGCGGTATCAACACGATATTTAATTATTACTTTTTCACAATATTTCCGCTTATTATGCCAATAACTAATGTGAGTGTATGACTACCAGGTGTGGTACCACGGCGAGTGGTGCTCGTCCCGCGGCCGCTCCTGCTGGAACACCGGCCTCATCGACGACCGGCCGAAGGGCTGCTGCACCTGGTACAACGAGCCCCAGGTCAGACTCCTCTTCAGCACTCGGCAATAATAATCTTCATCTTCTTTGAGTATGCTATCGGAGGGCGGCTATCATTATGGCTATTTGTGACATCGAAAAATGTCTGTGGTTCAACAACTATTCTGTGAGGTGTTGAAGCCAGTGGGTTCTTGGTAGGCCTGGTCCTACGGCGGTCTGGCATTTTTTCTTGGAGAAGGTGCTATTTGCTACCACGCAGTATGTGATCCATGTACTGCAACTTTCTGTTCTTTGTCATCAGTAGCTCCAAACCCTTGTGCATTCTCTGCAGCAGTCTCGTTCCTGACTCTATCCGTCCAAGATATTTTCAACATTCTCCTGTATATCCACGTTGTGACTTCCAAACGCTTGCATAATGTTTGGGTCAATGTCCACGATTTTGCTCCGTACAGGACAACAAGTTCAAGTTCAAAATTTTTATTGACCATAAAATCATACAGATTACTTAGTCAACGTCAATATAATATTAATATTTTTGTATACTACCTTCCACCCGTTCGGAAGTTGTGGGCTTAGGGATGGAGCAAAGAAGGGCAAGAAACTCCCCCGTACCTCTTTTAAAATGTCAGAGCCTTAAAAATACAATGTTATGTATATCTACTTAAGTCCAAGGAAATACACCGAGCGAGGAGAGACATACTGACTCAGTCCATCGCCCCTCTTTGGATTTCTGTGCGCTGAGATGGTAAAGACCATGCAGTTTTGTCATCTAAATATTATTTTACACTGTAATAAGGCTTCTCTAATAGACCGTTTTTGACATAGTTTTTGAACCTCCTTTCTGGTAGGTCGGTTGCTTCATTAGGTATTTTATTATAAAAAACTAACACACACTCCATTGACCTCTCACACACTCCCATAAAAGAGTGAGCAACCTTACTGAGTCTGAACGCGGGCATAGCAATCTTATTTCTATTTCTAGTGCTAATACTATGATTATGACCTAAAGTCTTAAATAAACCTATGTTTTTTTCTGGTGTACATGATATTTTCATAAATGTACTGACAGATGCATCTAAAATAGTTGATAGATAGCCCGAATGGCCCTTTTTTGTAAGACAACTGAGCATGAGTAGCCATTGACTTATGTGTTATATTGCAGTACCTGGCCGACATAGAAGACCACCTGAACGTCACGATCCAGCAGGTGGCGCCCGACATCAAGGTGCAGGCCAACGAGTTCGACGGGAAGGTCGTGTACGGACAGAAGCGGCAGAACCTCGGCACCGGCTACCAGGTTCGTGGAGGGGGGGTTCGGTAGAACACCAAGTGTCGCCAGCTACAAAATGAGTCGATAATCTGGAGTCAATGTTCACAACTCCATACAAGAGTTGTTAAATTTTATGTGCGTTGCGAAACTCACGTTGTAGGTAGTGGCAGGCGCTTGAGGTGCCATGCCTTTTCTTACGTTGAAATAATGTTTTATGTTTTGTAGAGTTAATTACTATCTGTGCCAATAAAATAAAGTGGCATATTGGCAATAGGCATGTGGCCTGTCAAGTCAAAATAGATACTTTTTATGAACTGTCAAAACGGAACTTTGGTTCCTGAGTTCTATGAAATAACAACAGAATGACGTCATGTTAAAGTGCCATCAAATGCTGTCTGTTTTGCACAAAATTGACTTTATAAAATATATCTGCTGGAAATATAAAATTCTGAGAATTTCAAGCCATTTTGTACATAATGCTTCAACTTAAGACTTGTTCCTAGATTTATTGGATTACCTTGGCCACAAGCCTATTGAGCCCATTGATCCGCTAAGAAAATGTATGCAATTTGACGTTTGCTGCCACTGTGTCGCCGCTAAAATGCTTGGAGAATCCTGACCAGTAACGACTGCATTCCCCAGTACTGGCTCTGATATACCAAACTCAAGCAACCTGTGTGGTTCCCGGCAGGACCACGTGACCCAGATGGCGCCAGTGGTGCGATCGCTGCAGGAGCTCGAGTCGCAGGCGCAGCTCTACTACCTCAAGCTATACCACAACGTCACTGTTGCGTAGTGTCCTCTAGTTGTAAGTGCCACTAGAGAACGTGAGTTATCGCTGAACTAAAACGGAGTTGTCAAAGTTACTTCTCGAGTTCATCGTTAATAACGTTTTTACTAGTGGCACAAGTGTCGTGTTGGATGGATGGTACTTTCCGTATAAGAGTAGACTTACTGCAGTAGTCTGTACTTCATAAAAGTTCTTATAACGACTGATATAAGCATGTGGATAAGTTTCACTGCGTTCTGTTTTCTCAATAGGTATCTCTTTCTCTGTTATGTCAAGTTAGCTTGATGGGTGCCGCAGTAGACGTAAATAAAAACAAACATATCTATTTCACTTATTTATGTATTAATCGCTACTTGATTACTTTAGGCAGTGCATGGCGGCCCGATTTACAATAAATTATTAAGTCTCAAACGGCTCTACATAGGAAAACAGCCGTCAACAATACCGTAGTTGTTTCAATAATGGGTGCGCGTGCGCCGCTGCGGTTAGACATGTGACATAAATGGCGGTCTCGTTCAAGCAGCTTGCGTGCTCAAATATATCTGATGCCGACGGTACAGTTTACTTAGGTACTAGGTATGTATGGCGACAGTGTGCGTGTCTGACAAGGAAAACTTACACACCCATACCACATTTTGCATATGTGTATATTGTGTACACACAACAAAGCCCGCGCGATATACATGTGTGCAAAATCTATGTAGATACTGTTAGTTTAGTACCAAATAACAACTATTCAGTGTCATTTCATAATTTTCATACACTTGAACAATAAAAAATTAAACACACCGAAATTATTTGTTTGATAACTATTCACATTGAATATAACCTGCTCCAAATCGGCCGATTTAATACTTTAATAACAAAACTATTATGTATTGCATTACAAATAATCCCTCATATTATTACCATGAACTAATCTAAAATTATAAATAATGTAGAGAAGAAAAATTGCCATGAATGAGGAAAGTAAAATAAATATATTTTATCAGTAAAGGCAGTTATTAATTATACCTTGCGCGGGATAACATGGCAATAGCTGTCATTGACCCGCTGAAAATGCACGATGAATTGACGTTTGCTGCCACCGACGCCGCGGCGGCGGCAAACGTCAAGTTTTCTTAGCGGGTCAATGACCCCTATTGCCATGTTATCCCGCGCAAGGATAGTAGTTGTATTAACTAGCTACACACAGAATGAAAATGAAGCAACGTATACATACAGCAACATACCTTATGTACATGTAGTCAAAATCAGACAAATGTGAGAACGCAAGATACGTACTCTAAAACCAGAAATATATTGTTTTATTTCAATTATCCAGTTTCATAGCAATTTGCGTAGAAAATTAACGCGAAATGGTACAGTAAAATTATCGGGAAACCAAACGCAGGAACATCATTGAGTGTGTTATTATTATAAGTGCGGTTTATAAATAAATTCTTTATCTACTGGCTTACACCACACGGAACTAAACAAAAATAGAACTATTTGAAATAAAGATTTTTTTTTATGAATAAAAAATGTTCGAAAAATAAGATTTCTATGAAAGTAAACAAACTGACATCAATATTTTGGTGAAACTAAGTATCAGATTGATAGTTGAGGAATATAATAATTGCCATACATCTAGATGTCGTGGTCGTACATGATCTTAGTAAATATGTGTTATTTTGGGTTACATTTAATTAATTTAATTTAACTCGAGATTGTGTTGTAAATTTTATAATATTAATATATCTATGTTTCTTATATTTATAAATATGTTTAGTTCCTATTTATTACGCCGCAGATAACTCAAATTACACTAGGTTTGTTCATTATCTCAAAATGCTTTTACACTATTGTTTTATTTCATACAAATCACTACTTGGGGATGCAGTCTCTATCACATACGCTTATCCTCACTATCTTTTGAATTTATTCATTACATTACAAATGCAAGATCTGATGCAACTCAAACAATTCAATATCATTCCACGTTGTCATTTGCTTGAGCCATCCCTCCCCCGAAAATTAAAAAAATACTCATGTCACTAATGAACAATTATTATTGCAATTAATGCAATCAATTACAAACTCAGAATTATTGAAACAGCAAACTATTTGGAGGGCAGTCCTTACGTTATTTATTATTCTTGGTGTGATCTCTATATATTTATTAATATGTGTACTATTTTAATACAAATTGTGAGGCGACATTATTATATCCTACAGTTTATTCGTACAGGCAATGGTTTCATTCTGCGAGAAAAATATTGTTCGTAACATTGTGGGCTGAACACAACGAAATTCTATATTTATTTTACCAAACAGAATAAAATAAATTACATGAGCAACTGTTAACAAGCTCGCGTCTTTAACGTCAAACTTAAATACACAAATGTAATTAATTAATTAGTACAATAATAAATATTAATAGGTTATATAACTACTAATAGGTTAAAGTATATTCGAGGAGGTTCAGTCACTACAATACCAGAGCCCTTCCCAGTAACATGGACATAACAGTGAAACAGAGCAAACAATTTCATTTAGAAATTGGAATAATGAATGGTTTGAACTGTGTTATCTAATCTGTCCAAAAATAATAAAGCAGATGGGTATTATTACCACCTAGACTAGATATACCGCTATCGTTTGGTCATTCAACCGTTCTATTTTTAATGACATCAGACTCAGTAGGTCGCGTTACGAGAAGTGGGTCAGGGCTCCTGTGTCTGCACGACTCAGTGCCTACGGCGGCGGCGGCAGTGTGAGAATCTTTGTACATTATAATCAGCAACTCTGGCGAGCCAAAATTCGATTTGATCCTTTCATAAGTTCATGTTTCAGGACAACCTTAAGTCTATATCTCATTGGACTTACTGTATTGTTTTTTAACGCCTTAAAGGCCCCACACATTCTAGTTGACCCTTATCGAGCTACCCTGGCAGGAATTTATCCAGGTCGTCCCTGCATCACCATCTGGGCCTTCACCTACCCCCCTGTCCGTGTATAGGCATTCATTCAATGTCTGATTTCATGTGTTCGCCCATATGTTGTTAGTTAAATTTCTGTGGTTTACTAATATCTTTCTGTAACTATATCAGAGTCATGGGCGTCGCTAGGATTACTTTCAGGGGGGTGCATCTTTATCTACCTACCTTTATCTACCTAGCAAGTTGAGTAGGTAACGAGTACCCCAGAAGAACTCATGGGCGGCGTAAGCTGCCCAGGAAATTTCACATAGCTAGCAAGTCGTGTAACGAGTATCTTAGAAGAATTCATGGACGGCCCAAGCCGCCCTGGAAAATTAATATAGCAGTCAAGTAACTGAGAAGAAATGATGGGCGGCACAAGTCGCCCCGGAAATTTCACATAGCTAGCAAGCCAAGCAACGAGTCCCTCAGAAGAAATCATGGGCGGCGCTAGCCGCCCCGGAAAATTCACAAAACTAGCAAGTCGAGTAACGAGTTCCGCAGGAATGGGCGGCGCAATCCTATGTATTTTATTTCTATGGGGGTGCACCCCCTCCCGGCGAGCATCTTGGTACAGCAGCCACCAAAGGTTCGTGGATGCGATATTGCAACCATGTTATCGTAGCCTTTCTAAAGCACTCTCGGAGATCTAGTTTGAATTCAATACATTTTTAGCCTTTGGTGTAGTTCGAATTTTATTCTAGTTAGCACGACTCAAAAACTTGATTTAAATACCATTAAATCTAGAGCGAATATTTATTCCTCAATACTGTAGCTCTTTGGACTACCTTTCGTTCTATCACTTTTCAACAAAGTTCTCTCGAAACTCTTTGTATCGGCGCCAAATTTTTCACCCTCCTATACAAAATTACAAAACATACATTTTCTTTACGTCGCGTCGTCTACCTCGTTTGCAAACTTGTATCTTTGTCAATTATCGACAACCACTTTTTAAGTCATTTTCCTAGTATATTTTAGTGGCTAAAGGCATATAAACATTCGTGTCCTAAACTAACAATACACATTAGGCCACTCGTCTTACCACTAAACACTAAAATCTTCTTAACAACAAACAGACATGTTATTAATATCTAATCTAAATTAATAAATAACTCTTGGCTCTCCAGCATTGATTTTTGTTTGCACCTGAAATATAAACCGAAAATTAAAAACAGTTCTTATTGGCTTCTAAAAAATACTTTCATCTTCAAACAATCTGTAAGACAGACGCCCTAGATTACACACAGCCTAGATAGATCGGGCACTCACCCAGGTCAGAGCGCGAGCCAGGGGTGGTGCTGCAGCGACTCCTTGGAGCGGTCTCCGTAGTCGTACATGAGCTCGTCTCCGGGCGCTATGTCGTGCGCCGCCAGCAGCACCAGCCGCGGCCCGTCCACCCACAGCGCCTTGGTGGCGAGGTTGCCGGCACGCGAGTGGTTCACCAGGCGTCCGAGGCGGCCCGACTCGGCGGTCGCGTCGATGCTGGGGTTGAAGGTTTGTTGTGGCGAATACGTTTGTTGGAAGGAGATCATTCATTTTGGGCCAAAAGTAAAAGTGCTGTCCAGAAAAAAAAGTTTAATAGGTATTCGGATAGAACACACAAATCCTATATTTTTTTTACTATGGCACTTAACCTGTTCGCTCCATAGTTATGTTTTCATAGGCTATTGAAATTCGATAAAAATCCTATGATTACAATATTTTTTTCGCGCGGCCGTCAGCCAACCTTTTTTTTCTAGTGAAAAATAGTGTAACGAATAAAACTTAGTATGACATGTATACCTCTTCACTTGGTCCGAACTGAGTTAGACGATTGTCGAATTTCAATAGCCTATAAAAACATAACTATGGAGCGAAAAGGCTAAGTGTATAGTAAAAAAAAAATAGGATTTGTGTGTTCTATCCGAATATCAAACTTTTTTTTTCTGGCCGGCACTTTTACTTTTGGCCCATCAATGTATGGACCGCGAATGATCTCCTTTGTTTATTATAATAGGTGTCGGCGAGCCGTCGGTGGTGGAGCGGTTGTCAATGCTGCCGCTGAGACAACAGTGGTGGTGACATGGTTCATAGTTTCTACTGAGCCGCCGTTGGTGTGCCGATGCATTAGGGCGTGTTTACTGCGGTAATAGATGCGGGAGAGGTGATTTAATGGCGTCTATGTGAAGTAGACTTCGTCTACAGCCCTTTCGCAATTTCAACTAAAACATTCGGGAGCTTGTTTATGCAACGACATAATGAAAACCTAGAAAATGTCGCTTCACATTTAGCTAAACGTGAGTGACGGGCAGTCGTCCTGTGACGCTACAGCTGAACCTCAATTAGAGGAAATCAGCCACGCGTATTTATCTTTTCGAGAACATTTCATCCCTCCCATACCTTCTCTGCTATAAATCTGTGCAACTCACCAATACTGTTGGTCGCTCAGCCTAAAGTAGTACATATAGCAGCCGGCGCTGGGATCCTGCGCGTACCGACTCTCACGCTCCCTTGCCTCCGCCATGCCGACGAGCTCGCCCGAGTACTCCACCACGAACTGTCCGCGCGGGAAGTGACGCGTGGCCACCACGCCGCGACCCTTGCCCTCGAAGTAGGTGATCTGTCAATGCAATCTAATTTAGAAGTGGATTTAATCAAATTTAGGACTGAGTAGACGTAATCAACTTTAGGAGTCTGGGGATGTAATCAACTTTAGGCGTCTGGGGCTGTAATCAACATTAGGAGTCAGTGGATGTAATCTATTTTAGGAGTCTGGTAGGAGTGTGGGGATGTAATCTACTTAGGAGTCTAGGGATTGTAATCTTTAATATACATATTTTAAGAGTCTGTGGATGTAATCTACTTTAGGAGTCTCCTTGGATGTAATCTACTTTAGGAGTCTGGGGATGTAATCTACTTTTAGGAGTCTGTGGATGTAATCTACTATAGGAGTCTGGGGATGTAATCTACTTCAGGAATCTGGATGTAGTATACTTTAGGAGTTTGGGGATGTAATCTACTTTAGGAGTATGTGGATGTAATCTATGTACTTTAGGAGTATGTTCTAGAGTCTTCACAGGGTATATGGATGTAATCTACTTTAGGAGTCTGTAGAATCTACTTAAGGAGTCTGTTCTGCATCTGTGGATGTAATCTACTTTAGAAGTCTGTTCTGTGCACCCAGCTTTGCATAGTTTTACATACAATAGTGCAGTCTGTGTACACAATGTGTTGAACATGCAATGTCGCAATTCACGCACGATGGAAGTGATATATAAAAAAATATACCACTACATGAAACTTTATGGGGTATTTTACACTCAAGAGAAATTGTTATATATTTTTTTATGAAGGAGAATGGGACATATTACTATACCAAACAACTTACTGCGAGGCCATCTTCTCTCTGCTCCCTGACTGCTCTTTCCAAATCCCTCATCTTTTCAGCCATAACACATTTTGAAGTCTTCCTCACACTGCGTCTGACAGGGAAATACTCTGTTAGCTTATGATTAGTCTCTCCGTTAACCGGTTTAGCTTCTATCTTGACAGTCTTCTCTATATCCAGTGGAGTGTCAGTGCTTGTTCTGGGACTTCTGGGCTCTTCTTTGAAGTATTCTGTCAGTTTGTGGCTCTCCGCTGCTCTGGCCGCAGCCCTTGCAGCTCGGGACCGGGCGGAGTGTCCGTTAGTCATGTTGGTGATTCCGTTTCTTGCTTTCAGAGGTTTGGAACGTACAATCTTCTTCGCTGGGGTTACTGCTTTCGCATTTTCAGTCTTTGGCTGTGTTGTGGCTATAATTCTGCAAGTAGAATAAAAATCTTGTGAATGAAGAGATTAAAGATACTTTGATTTATTGAAGATTACTTTAGTAACATATAACTTCTAGTAGGTTTAGGTAAAAAAATAACGAATATTATGTATAATGAATGACAAAATATTAAGTAGGTAACCTTCTTTTCCTGTAGTTCCGTATTGCTTTGGCAGGTTTTTCCTCACAAAGCTCAATACGGTGGGGGGTCTTCACAGCCTCTGGAGATGATACCACACTGCTGGCTAGAAGAAAATAGGTCTTGAGGATATGTTCAGCAACATAATAGGTACTCAAAGAAAATAGAATGGAGTTAATTTAATTTATGCTATTGAGGACAACATTATCACTTTTAGACCAAATGGTGATAGTAGAACCTATAAATGCCTTTCATGATAGTATAGTATGTAGGTTAGGTGACCTAACTTATGCAAATGTGTACTGAAGGTCACCCTGGCCTATATAATGAGTACAATATGTAAAGACAATGTAAGCAAAAATAGTATCTCTTTAATTCTAACTAGGCACAGAGCAGAAATAGTAGATGAGACCAGTCTCAGTATGTTTACCCTGTTTCTGTTACAAAATCATTCATGTATAGAATTGGACTTTTTATGTACAATTTAATTTTTTAGGGTTATTAAGTATGTGGACCATTTGCTTACATAGATGACAATAGGAGGCGAAGCGAGAAGGGATATGTGCATGGTAGTAATCAAGAAATTATCTCCTGTCAATGTGTAGGGGGCCTAGGGAGCTAGCCTACTGACAGTGCTCTTATACCACTAAACAAAGGGTCAGAGTGTTGATAAGGGGGCAGAAGCTACACTCCTACCGTTAACTATGATAAGAGATTTCTTCCAGTAAACCATGTTGGGTAGGAGACGGAGATGGTAAGGGGAAGAATAGCGCGTACAATAATGTCATCTCTTTTTAAAAGGGAAACTATACTAATCAGCAGATAAAAAATGCCAATGAGTGCTTAGTCAATGCTTCGACAAAGGTAGTTTCTATGTTACCAACATAAAGTACCTAGTTGTACATTCAAGCCCACAAGCGTTGTACATGTATGTATGTAGCGTCAGAGGAACAAATTAGGAGTTCCCGCTAACAATGGCAAATCGTAATACAGGTGATTTGTAAATAGTAAGAAACAAAAATTCGATACTAACCTCTCACCATGTCGAAGTGAACACGGTTTTCATGAAAAACTCTTCAAGTAACACCATGGGAGACAGGCTTTTGGCTGATACAAACAAATCCTGACTCGTGTTACAATTATTTTGTAATAGACCTTGTCTTATTAGGACCGCCAATATAACCTTCTGTGTGACACAGAACACCTCAGTGACGACTTCAGCATTCCCGATGAAATCTCTCTTCTAATACAGTATTTGATTTGTACATTATAAGTTGTAACTTAAAAACATAGAACAAAATTATCGCTTTACGCAAAGACGCCAAAGAAACCGCGGAGGAATTTCTGTTCTGTTCTGTAGAAAATGGCCGCTTCTTGTTTTTTTGTAGGGTTGTAAAAAATAATCGATTATAGAAAAATCGATTATTTCAAAATAAAAATCGATTTTTTACAACGATTATTTTTTTGGAAAAAAACTATTTTTTCAAAATCGATTAATTTTATTGGTCAATTTTCGTTTTTTTTTCCAAATGTCAACCTCCATCTTCCTTGAATGGCCAGGCCAATGCTGACTGATGGGCTGGTGGGCTAATACCAACTCATATAGCAGGACCTAAACCGGGCAGTTCCGCATTTCCAATACTAAATGTGTATGAATTTGTATGAAAAAAGCAGAACTGCCCGGTTTAGGTCCCGCTATAAGAGTTGGTATTAGCAAAGCTGGGCTCATCAACCAATGTGTGAACAACGTCAAGAATTTGTGCCTAGGCATTTGAAAAGTGGCGTGGCGCGTGGCCACCAGTATCAATTATAATAATGTACTCCGTGGCCGATTAAGAATAAACTGAAATACATGAATAGAGTCGCAGAAAACAAAACTGTTTGACATTCTAAATTCTACTTTGTTCTTACTATATAAAGACACATTGTAAACCAACGACCAGAAACTGTTTCATTTCACTGAAGACTTTATATCTAGCCTAAAAAAAATCGATTATTACAAAAAATCGATTATTTTTGACCAAATAATCGTTTTTTTTTTTAATCGATTTTTGTAGAGTTAAAAAAAAAACGATTATTTATTAATCGATTTTTTTTCCCTCAGTCACATCCCTATTTTTTTGTCATTCGCCTTTTCTCCCATTGGCTAAAAAACTTACAGCTGATCAGACGCTAAGATGACTCTTCTTACTATTAGTAGTAAGGTTGACAATCGCCTAACATTTATAAAAAGACTGTGCATTTGACAGCATTTGGACCAATTATTTTAAATGTCACCACAGAGAAAATAGACTTTGCAATAGACAAAACAGACTATGCTTGCGAATGGCTATTTTTATACTCGTGTCGTGAAACCAGAGTAGTACAGTTACTCACACAAAACATCCGGTTTCTTGTTGAGCTACTCAACACTAGATGGCGCTAAACATATGATATGATAGTTCGACGTTTTGTATAGATTCACTTACATTTGTAGTTTTGTACAACCTGCCTAGGCACGTAAAATAATTCGATAGGCACCAAATTGATAAAAGTGAAAATTGGTTATTTATTTTCATGTGAATCCCCTAGGAAGGTATAACCTTTGTTTTATTTCCTATAAATTGTTGTATGTGTAACACGAACTTGACATGGAATAACTGAACGCAATTATAAATGGTGGCCGTCCGTCGTCGTTCGAGGAGTGACGTTTTACGGCAACTTTTGGTGTTCTTTCTTTCGATTAGTCTAATTATGATATTTATGGGCCTTGTATAAAATTAAATAGATCACATATTTCAATTAATCAAAGGCTTTTATAATACGGGACTAACAACTGTTCTAAAATGGCTGCAACAAGAAGACTCCAAAAGGTAACAAAGGTTTTTTGATCACTTATTTCCAAACCTTGAAATTATATTGTGTTTCCCAGTACCGATGTCTAAAGTGGACATCTACCTACTTTCGAATTTGTTTCTTATTCTTATCTCAACTATGTAAAGATATTAGCTTATTTACCAGGCTAGACAATATTTAAAAATCTGCTGATGAGTCACAGTAATTAATCCTGGCTTGTCTTCACAATATTGCTTCATCATCCATCAGTAATCTAATCACAGTAAGTTTCACATCTTGATCTATTTCTTGCAATGTGTTTTCCTATCATAGGTATGTTCCTATGACCCAAGACTTTCCTTTTAATAATAGATAAACTAAATCTTGTTTCAGGAGTTAAATGACATCAGGCAGTCTGGTTTGAAATCATTTAGAGACATTCAAGTTGACGAGTCAAATATCCTCACATGGCAAGGCCTTATTGTACCAGTAAGTATGCTAATAAATATATCTTGAAAAAATATTGTAAAAGTAGTGTTAGTACATAACATAATTCCAAGGAAGTATTAGGGTTGTGTTTTAAATTATCTGAGATCCTTGTGGTCCCACACTGTAAATTGGTCCCAAAACATTCCAGGATCAGGTCAACAAAATAAAGCCTTCTTTAACCCTTTAAATACTGGTGACATTATCATTTTTCTGTTATAGGTTTTGAATTTTATTACGAAGGTATGAGGTTCAAAATTGCGATGCAACAAATGTATGGCATGTATGGTAGGGGTTAAATATGTGCCTTCTCATCTCAGTTACTTGACATTGGCACAATCATCAAATAGATGGAAGCCGTTATAACCAAAAAAAAAATATCTTTTATTTTTCTTTCTAGGACAATGCCCCATACAGCAAGGGTGCTTTCCTCATTGAGATTAACTTCCCAGCAGAGTACCCCTTCAAGCCTCCCAAGATTAGCTTCAAGACTAAGATCTACCATCCCAACATTGATGAAAAAGGTCAGGTCTGTCTGCCCATCATCAGTGCCGAGAACTGGAAACCAGCAACTAAGACTGACCAAGGTAAGTCTCATCTCAATAGGGTTATCTAAAATTTATAAAGTACTTACAAAGATTTTTGTACAATACTGTTGTATGAGTTGATTGATCATCATGGCTGATATGGAACTGCACTTTTTTTGAGGCATAACAATAAGGCCTCTTGGAAATATCACATAATGTGGTCCCATGCAAACCACATCAATTTTTTCCACTAACCTTGCTGGTACAACCCTTTTGCTTGTACAACCATCTGTCATCTCTGGTCTCCTCACCTCCTGTCTATGTCTTGGTTTTTGACCAACAGGATTCCCTAAGTTTTACACCAGCGTCACAAATATAACAAATATTTGCTCCTTCTCTTCCAGTGATCCAAGCGCTTGTGGCTCTGGTGAATGACCCAGAACCAGAACATCCTCTCCGTGCTGAGCTGGCTGAGGAATTTCTCAAAGACAGGAAGAAATTCACCAAGAATGCTGAGGAGTTCACTAAGAAACACAGTGAAAAGCGGCCTGCCGACTAGGATACGCCATTTTAACGAATTTTACCATTTAGTTTGAATGTTCGGAGATGTCTTGAAATATATTGAAGTAAACTTATAATCCTTGATTTTGCTTTTGTGTCTGCTGTTAAACAGAAAAGTCATTCAGTAGAAGGCATCACTGTATGTTCGAACTATTTGCATTTATTCTATTAGTGGCTTCTGAGCACCCATCTCCTGCTAGCTGCACTACTTGGTCACTAATATGTTTATGGTCTTTTTTATAATGTCTAAAATTTAATTTTATCCTTAAGATACGATTCCGAACTCGGCAGCAATCGGATACGATTCTGACCTCGGCAGAACTCCAAGTGTCATACTCGTCTGTTGTGACGAAAGGATGACAGTGCTTCGCAGCAATTTCTATGCTACATTGCTGCCGAGAAACCTATAGAGAATGTACGCGGGGGGACTAGTAGTGCTGCCGAGTTTCGTATCATACCTTTATGTGGCTAGTTTTAGTAGGCTGGTTTGGATTATGATGTTGATCTAATTTGATGAAAATAATAGCTTTTCCCTTTTAATTGTTGTATTCAAAATATTTATAAATATAAATTATATATCAATTACAATAGACAATAATACTGATGCATGTCAGCATTGTGTCTTTTGCTACGTTTGTTGAGCATAGGAATTTGTGTAAGTCTCTTGCAGATTTTTTCAGTTTATGCTATGGATGTAAGTAAGTAGGATGTAATGTATTTAGAATAACAAGTTTAAAACCAATAAGGTATCCCAATATTTTCCTGAATGTCGAACATTCAATGATGGTTATGTATGTTATACCTCCTCACTCAGTACACACCTTGATGTAAAGAATACTTTTGAACAAATCATATTAATAATAAATGTTGCGAGAACTGCTAGGTATTACATGTTATCATTCATTAGTGCATTTGTATTCTATAGAGCCTAACTGCCTTGGAGCGAATTTTACCAACGAAGAGTTTATTCTAGATCTAGAGAGTATCCTACTGTTTGCAAATAAATTTCTTATTTCTTACTTTTTCTTAGAATGACCTCATTTTGAACTGTCATTGTCATACAAATTATCCCCGGGTTAGTTATTTTCACATAAGTTTTTGTTGGTAAAATCCAGCCTTAGAGTACTTAACCGTATTTAGGACAGCTTTAGACGCGATACAAATTTTGGTACACTGTAATTAAAATGTTATGTAGGTATTTCATTTCAATATTTTGACCTTGATGAGCACTTGAAGTGTGTTAGGACATTTTTAACAATTTTTGTCTAATATGACATATGTATTTAACAACATTGTCATTGCACCCAGAAAGTCATTGTCCTCATTCCTTTTATTTTACATTTTACATTTCACCACAGAAGAGATAATAGTACTCCGTAATTTCACTTTAATTTAATGATCATACTAATAAGATAAGATCATTGACTATCTCGATTGAGTGTAAAAATATGTATTCTGTTGACGTGTCTAATAATAAATAAATAAAGATGTAAAATAAAAGGAATGAGGAAAATTACTTTTTGGGAGTGACATTGTTGTTAATTAAGTATCATCATCATCATCCTCAGCCCACATCGGCCCACTGCTGGGCATAGGCCTCTTGTCTATGGCGCCAATCTTCCCGGTCCTGTGCCAATCGCACCCAGTGGGATCCCAACAACTTGACAATATCGTCTGACCATCGGGCCCCGGTGGTCTGCCCACTGGCCTCGTCGCTCCCCGTGGCCACTAATTAAGTATATCAGACAAAAATGGTTAAACATGTCCACTTCAAGTGCTCATCAAGATCAAAATGTTGAAATGAAATACATAATAATATCATTTTAATTACAGTGTACCAATAACAGAATATAAATGCCTCACCATGACCCTGTTCAGGGAAACCATTTAAATTATATATTTTCCGAATTGTATTTCTATTTTATTTCTCCAATAGTCAGTCAGGGTCAGTTTGTTTTACTCTTTACTTTGGGCCCTTTGTGTGAATTTTAAAACTTGAATTAAAATCTCGAAGCATATTCGAAGACATTTAATTAATTAATTACAACATATTAACTTCTAACTTATTTTAACTTCATTGTCTTTTGGAAAATATTTATCTAAATTATCTGAAACAATAAAAAACGCATATTAGTAATTACGGTAATTGTGACGAATTTAAGAAAACCTAGTCCGATTTTCACAATTTTTTTACATGTATAAGATACTATGAAAAACTATGCTCGCACGTTTTGTTTTTTTTTGAAATAATGGATATTTTAGGAAATATAAGAATTTAACCTAGTACATATAAAAATATAAGTTCGTATCTCAAACATGTAAAAAAAATTGAAAATCGGACAAGGTTTAAGGGGTGGAAAACGTTACCGCTTTTTGTATGGAAGCTCGCGAGTACACGATCCATTCTCTTAATGCTTCACTAACATCCTCTGCACGCCACTTTACCAAAATATATATTATCGTTGGGTATTGGTACCGCCATCGCGCCACGCGACGCCTTGCAATCTGCTGAAAGACAGGTGCAAATAGCTACGTCAAGCGTCATCGTGGATGGCGGTACCTATAAAGTGGAATTTATTATACCAATACCATTAAGATGTATGGTATGGCTTATGGACTAGAGGGAGACCACTCAGGATGGAATAGAGTAGAAGAGGGGGAGAATAGCCTGTAGGCTTCTCTTGCAGCCTTCGCCAATCATCTACAACAGTGTAACTCACCTTCTATAACACGCAAGCAGTCGTCCAAGTATTTCCTATCATTGCCGTCTCGGATGAGCATCGGATGCACACTCAGGCAGTAGTCGGGGCCGTACTCCAGCCAGTGTTCGTGGTCGGGTATCTCCTCGGCCAGTGTCACCCCTGTCGCCGCAGCCGTTATTTGCGACCAGAGGCGCGCGGCATTTGCGTGGTTATATCCACCTGATTGAGGATAGAAAAACTTATCACAGGTACCAGTCGAGTTCATTAATATATATGAGCGAAACCAAGGCTTCAAATGTAAATGTACACGGAAGGGTACGTAGGTTACATATATATCTGAGCAGATTCATCAATAAAACAATGTGAATCTGCTCAGATATTGATGTACCATTCCATGTATACTGAAGTGCCGTTCCCGGCAATATTTCCAAAAAAAATATGCGGGCAATGTTGCCGGTAACGGAACATCTACAAGCTGTAAATGAATTAACGCAAAATGAGAAACTACTTTGTTAGGGACATCATTCTGAGCATTTCTCATTTTGCGTTAATTCATTTACACCTTGTATATCCATGTATTTGAAGCCTTGGCTTTGCCATAACTTGACTGTACTAAAGAAGGGGAATAATTTTCTCCATGAAAGAAAATACGGTCCCAGAACAGCAGCATGTGTACACAACAACAAATGTACACAACAAATTGCGATTCATTATTGTTATAAATAAGTATCATCCATCCAAGTAGCGCCATCAGGGACAGTCCAACTCTAAATATTTTTAAAAGTCGCGTGAAGAAACATTATCTTTCTTTATAGATTTAAAGGTAGTAATATATATATATATATATATATATATACATATAATATATATTTGTATTTATTTAAAAAGAATAATGTTATATAGGTATCTATCATATATATTTATTTTTGTCTTTATGTTTAGGTATAAGTTAATTTTAGAATGCATATTATATATTTATGTATGCAACCTTTTAAATTTATTGTTGTACACATGGGTCTACCCCCGCTCAGCTATCAACCTCTCTCAACGAAACTTGGTTTGCTGGAAGAGATCTCTTTTTAGAGATAAGCTCGCCATTGTACACTTTTATTACCTACCATAATTTGTTAACTATTTTTTTTGTGTGCAATAAAGAAATTATGAAATTATGAAGTATTTGTTGAAGGAGTATCTAGTTGACTGACACTCTAGTAATCCTCATACCCGATTTAACACGATCTAATTCTTCCCCTTACCTATCATCTCCGTCTCCTACCCAACATGGTTTGCTGGAAGAAATCTCTTATTAGAGACAAGCTCGCCTTTGTACATATTTTTTTCATTCTCATACTACGCAATAGATCAATATTATGCAATCCTAGTGTAGCCGTTCCCGCGTTGCTCTGTACGCACACAGACGCGCTACGCTCGCACACAGACGCGGTGCGCTAGCCCGCCGAGTATTTTACCTAAAATCGAGCGGCTTGATTTAGAGAGTACGCTCTTAGCTATTTTTACTGTCATGTGAGTACAATAAAGAAATTACGAATCTAATATGATTAAGTATTAATGCCATTTACATGTCGTAAAGACTGCTTACTTTTATTACATCCTTATAAGATGGATTATTAATAAGATCCTTATTCATTAAAATAGATGTGCGAGCGAGAGGGTTAATGGGCCGCTATTGATCTCCATTCTGGTATCATCATCAACATCGCAAATCTTACTATCCCAAGACCCAGCGACAACTTTTTCACTAACCTCCGCCCAGCAGCAGGGTGGGTTTCCGTCGGTCCAGCACGGTGGTGACCGCTCGCACCAGCGCTCGCGGCGTGAGGTTAGCCCCTCCGTGCGGGTCGCGCGCGAGGCCGTCCGCGCCGCACTGCACCACGCATGCGGAGGGGGCGAACCGGGAGACCACTAGCGATAACGCCCTGGGGATCAGACGCACATGATCAACATCATTATCATGGCCTTTTTGCCAGGGGCAATTAAAGATGATCGACTCATTCGGGCTTGAGATGTGCGCAGAATACTAAACTGGTTTTATTAGGAGAAATATACAGGGTGACATTTAATTACCACCACTGACCATATTTTGGGGAATGATAGTACCCATCATTATGAAGATTTTTCCCCAAGGAACATGTGGTCACAAACGAAAAAAATGTTTGGGTCTCCCATAGTAACTTGAAATCAGCTAGCTGATCGGGGCAATGTACTGGGGGACGAAAATTTTTTTTTATTTGCGACCATATGTTTCATAGGGAAAGTTGTTCACAATGATGGGTACTAACTATCATTCCTCCAAATATGGTCAGCTAATTTATATCATTTACTCCCGGATTAACTTTACTCCCGGAGTATAACTTTTTATTAATAAGGGAGTTTAGAGTTTTTTTTACGTATGTTGTTGTTGCGTTAAGAGGAAGATGAAGGAGTTGGAAGAAGATGGAAAGCACCCAGGAGTTGGCGGAAGATGGAGAGCATTCAGAAATTGGAAAGAGATGTAGAGCATCCAGGAATTGAGGCAGATGAAAGAAAAGAGAGATGTGGTAAGTAAGATGGTGATCATCCAGGAGTTTGAGAGTTGTCATCGCGTCATTCTCATTGAGCAGTCATGCGCTGTCGCAATCCAGGCCCAGAGCGCTATCTGCCGCCCCGCGCCGCTACCGCCCCACCACTGATGGGGCAAGGACTTGATAATCGGCCAAGAGCGAGTCTGACCCTACACACGGAGGGTTCCGCACCATTGTACCAAAAAAGTACAAAAAATCACGTTTCTTGTATGGGGACACTTTTATTTCTTCAATATTTCCTGTAGTTCAGTATTTGTTGCTGTAGCGGCAACAGATATACACATTCTATTCCAACTTTCTAGCTATTACGTTTCGCGTCGCATTACGGCAGATGTCGGACAGACGTACAGGCAGACAAACAGACAGCGGAGGCCCGTTTGGCACCCTTCGGGTACGGAACCCTAAAATAATCTACCTTTCAAAAACGTAGTCCATAGTTTCATCCGAGTAGGCGGCGTGGAGTGGCACGTTGGTGGCGTACCCTTTCCCCACTAGACTGCCGATGTCCTGAAGACTGCCCGACCCGGGGTAAAAGCCGGGCTCATGCTTGTGAAGGGACAGGGTGTAGACAGACTTGCTGAGGTTGTATGCGTCTTCTACGCCGTTACCTGGAATATGGTATTAGAATTCTTAGAATAGTATGGAATTATTAGAGAAATAAGATTGCATTGATACTCAATATGTTTTGTAACTCTTGTCTGTACATAACATCCTAAGCATCTTTGCAAATAAATATCTTTGACTATTTAATTGTGTGCAGTAAAGAAATTATGCTGAATTGTGTTGTGTGTTTGTGTTGAATAAATATAATTAAGGTCAGTTCGGTGAAGTCCGGCATACTTCATTTAAAAAAATATTAGATGAATATTTTTGGCTATTCTATTATAATTTTGTAAATTTTTATTTAAATATATGATAATACATTTAGTTGACTGTAAAATAAACCTGTCAAACCTATATAAAACCTTTCAGTTTGAGGATTAAACAACGTTTTTGAAAACACATCTCAATAGACGGACTTAGCCTCCATGGCGGGGAAGTCCGTCTAGTGGCGAGTTTACCAACAAATATACAATTTACGCAAAATATATGTCTATTTAGTGTGAGAGTTAACGTCCAACAACCTAATGTGTGTTCTCAAATCTTAAAGATAAGGTTCTAAATGCCTTATTTTCCAAAAAAAAGCTTTTTTCGGGCAAGTCCGGCATACATCAAAAATTCATCGCAATTCAGAGGTAGAAACCTTGGGGTCATGTACATCACTTTCAATGAAATAATATTTTCTTAGTAAATTATAATAATTATTTATTTTAATACAATCAGTCAAAACAGCCCAAACTATTAAGTTAGGGTCTATAAGTACATGTGTAAGTACTTCCTATATTCTCGGAGAATTACCTAACAAGGGAGGACGAAAATCTTCAAGAATGATTTTGACGATTGATAGTCTGTCATACTCACAAGAAAAGATCCCGAGGTAGTAAGTACTTAGTGCTATTACCGTCACCAGGGTAGACAATAGCACCAGATTTGGTATGAGCACCCTTATGACTAGGGTTGCCAACTCTTATAAATGGATATGCGGGACACCAGGGCTATAATATGCGGGACAAGCCCTTAAAATGCGGGACTTTCCCACAAAACCTACAGCAAAGAGAAAAAAAACAAATTTTAATATTTTTATAAGTTTTAATTATAAAATAGTCAAAAATAACACGAGTTACACTTAAATAACTATTCGCTAGCGCGCCAAATAACAAGAAAGACAATTAGCTTTGCTTTTTGAAAGAGTACTTGTCTTGTGATTTGGCGCATTTAAGAATTTTTTTATTGCACATTACGTAATTATAAAAGTCTTTGCAACTATAACTAAAGTTGACTTTCACCTGCAACTCCGCCTTCACATGTTCAACAGTCAGCTTATTTCTTGAGTCGGTCCATGCATTTCCACAAAGTGAAAATACTCTTTCGGCAGCGGCATTCGAACATGGTATAGATGCAACATATTGGAAGAGCTTCATAATGTTAGGTATGTTCGAATGTTGAACTATTTTATTCCAGCATTCATAAGTACTTTTCTGTGTTTTTACCCGCTCCTCGGTAATTTTATTGACTGTCTCCTTTATGCAGCAATATTCGTTATACAGTTCGTCCATATCTATGAGTTTAGTGAGTGATAATTTCTCGCAACACATACAGAGATCCGTGTAAAGAAATGCTTTTTCTAAAGCAAATACTCTCATTATCGCCAAATGACTACCTTCCGAAAAATCAAAGCGGTCATCCAAGTATTTCAGTGCATTTTTGTACCAAGTAATCAAAACTATTTTGATAGACTCTTGTTCATCTGTTGTGAAATTGGTTAGGGCATTTGAGCAAACGAATCCAAAGAATTTGTCGTTAATTCTCTGTTCTAATTTTTGGCGTAAACCTGTTAGGATGTTGTATGTTTCACAAGATAGTGCATTATCTTTTTCGAGAAACATGATGGTGTTCTGAAATATTTTCAAAACATTGTCCAGAAACCCGAGAAAGCATTCTGTTTTCTTTGTGTCCTCAAAATATTTCAATAATGCAACTGGACAGTTATCTCCGAGTGATCTGAAATATGACGATAAGGCTGGTAATCCGCGTAGAATTTTCCCAATAGCAGGATGCAATGACAGCCACCTGGTCTTGACGTGTCGTACAATATTTTGATATTCTAATCCAACATCAGCAAAGTGTTCTTTTAAGGCTTGTACTCTCTGGGCATGATAGGATAAGTACCCGTACACTTTAAGTACTAAATTTTCTACGTCAAACTCGCACTTTTCCATAGCATGACGGACGGCATTATGCACCATGTGTGCTGAACATCCTGCAGCCAAGATGTTGGCATTATCTTGAGACAGTAGTTTGTAAACGGAATTGTTCTTTCCAAAATTAACGTTCGCGTTGTCAGCAGAGTAGGCAGATAGATTCGTAAAATCCAGATCCAGCTCTTTAAGCCTATTCCTTAGATTTCTATAAATATCGATCGCTTTTTCGTCCGGATCCTCGTAAAAATCAAGTAGGCAGGTGCAGATACCATTTTCTGGTGAGTAAAATCTGACTATTATAGGATATAATTTTACATGCCCGTGATTTGATGCGTCTGTCGAAATACTGTAAAACACGCCAGATTTTAGTTTTTCTACAATACCTTCAATTGATGCTGGAGCCAGAACAGAGTAAACTAAAGAGGACGCCTTAGTTCTTCCGAGAGTTAGTTTTGCTGCGATTTGGGAATCTTTAAATATCACAGGACATAATTTTGAATCGCAATCGATACAATTGTACGACATGTTATGACAAACGCAATGATAAACTTTTGTCAATTCTGCAGCTATCACTTTTTCCTCGTCTGTCGTCAAAACATCGCGTTTTAAAAACGTTTGTAAAGATTTGGTACTTTTTCGAGCTCTTTCTCCTCGTTGATGTTCCGGGAAGCTGACATGCCTTTTTATATCACTCAAACCTCCATGCGAAATCATAAATGATTTCATACAAATGTTGCAAAAAGCCTTATGAACATTTGTATCGACTTTCTTCAAAAAGGGATACGTGTTTTCCCATTCTTGCCGGTAGCTACACATTCGCTTACACTTTTTCGCTTTAACTTTCTTTTCACTATCGCTGTCAACTGTTTCTGAATCAGACATGACTTTAATCCACAAAACTCTTCAAAATTTAATCAATTAAAATGCAATAAAACAACAAAACTATCTGACAAAGTAGGTAAACAATGAGTGAATGATTTGATTGCACGGCGCGGCGTGTAGCGCGAACTGCGAAATAGAAAGGTAGGTACCTAGCGAGCCGCCAAGCGGGACGCATTATTTAGGCCCTGGAAGCGGGACGTCCCGCCTGACGCGGGACGGTTGGCAACCCTACTTATGACCCCTATACCAAATTTTGTGCTATTGTCAATACAGCCGCCTAAGCCACTTGACTGCAAGTAACTTAGTAAGTATAACAGAATTTATAAACACACACACACACACACACACACACACACATGCATAGCGTCACGCCTTTTCCTATACGGAGTGATAGATGCACAATTGTGCCCTCTTTTATCCAGTTATTCAATACTCCATTTTGCGTGACAGGTGACGGGGCCTAGCCCATCGCCGCAGCTATGGAGTAATTAAGGTTTCCTCACGATATTTTCCATTACCGTTAGGACAGAAATACAATCGAGTTGTTATTTACCTATTAAATTAAAAGTTATTTAAACAAAAAGGTTTACGACATCTGAAAACGGCGAAGACCGGCATATGACAATCTTTCCCTCGAAAATGTAGACGGACTTACCCGCTACTACACTTTGAGGTTAGGTTTATTTTCACCAGGAATAACTCAGTGGAAAATGTGTTTAATTCAATTCTAATATTATAATTAGATAAATACAGTAATAAAGAATACACGTACCTCTAAGAATTTGAAAAATAATGCACAAAAACCACTTTTTTATTTTTTTTCTTCCGCGGGTATTATTCCAAATGCAAGTTGCCGGGCGAAAAAATTGGTTGCCTGTAAAGTCGGTATACGGGCGAAAGTTTTACGTGACAACGACTTTGAGTGGTAAAATAATTTTAATGTGAATATTCATTCGTATAGTAGGAAGAAGGATGAAATAATAGTAACAATTTAAAACATTTATTTATACAAAGAATTAGTGGAAGGGACGCGTGCCTTTCACTTTTTATGTCTGTCTCTCTCGCTCTTAGGCGGGCTAACAATGAAAATGAAATGAAATGTTTTATTTGCCTGAAATGTGGTACAGTAAGGTGGTAATCGTAATGTATAGCTCATACACATTTCACCTGTCCAGGTATGCAAAATTTGATTACTTAAATCTAAAAGATGTCATAATTCCATTACACATTATTATTATTAATGCCCGAGTGGAAGGGACGCGTGCCTCTCACTCGCTCTCATTGTGAGCGCATAACGTGAGCGGAGCGTAACGCAGTTTCTTGAAGTGTCACCCGGCAAACCAATTTATAAGACGTTGTCACGTCAAAAAAATTAAATGGTCGCTCATTCTGTTTGTGGTAATAACACCGCCATCTGTGTCAGTTTATTAGAACTAGAACAGGTCTAATAGTTCCTAGATTGTACGTCGATCTTTGTAGTTCCTTCAGAAACCGTTGTTTTTCTTGCTGGACGGACTTCCCCGCCAGACGGACTTCGCCGAACTGACCTTATTTCAAATAGGTACGTACCTGGAGTTGGATCTAATTATGGAGTTTCTTTTAGTAGGAACCTACATCTGCATCATTTTAAATATTATGTTTACATGAGATTACAGTAGCTGCATTGAAAAATGCAAACTTACCATGATGCACATCCAAGTCTATGTAGAGAATTTTGGGAAATTTCTTTCTGAGTGTCTCAATTGCTATCACTATGTCATTAACATAACAAAATCCTTCTGCACCAAATCTGCAAAATCAAATTTAGAGTTATTTATGTACTGTGAAATCACAAAATAACTTCACAGGGTATCCTAGTGTGGGGCCAGAAGCAATGTATGTGCCTGTATGTAAATGTTTGTTTTATTTATCCTTAGTATCTGATAATGGAGTATTAAATAACTGGCTAAAACTGGGCACAACGGTGCCTCTGCCACCCCGCATGGGAAAAGGTGTGACACTATCTTACCTGTTGGCATGATGCCATCCACCACACCAATTGATGGCAACATCAGCTAAGCCAAGTACCAAGCACCTTGCAGCTGTTATAGAGCCTCCAGCAATAGTTGTCACCAGGTCGAACATACCCGAGACTGGAGGGCAGTCATAGCCTGGAAAATAAAAAGTAGGTAGGTACTGTGATTGAAAAGTCCTGTAGATAGATAACCATCCAAAATGCAAACTGATACAAATGACAGAATCGATAAAATACTAACCAATGCCATATTGCTCATCTTCTGCAGTACTCATGTAGTCATCATCAACTTCTTGGTAGGTCTTCAAATGATCCAGATATAACTCTGAATGAAACTCTCTCAGATCATTGTAGGATGCTGGTTTGGAGTTAACTACCTGAACCTGCTGTAAGATACCATAAGCTTGCATCAAACTGTGTACCATTGAGG